>CAUYNB010031875.1:0-105000 GCA_963574225.1 Lagothrix lagotricha | reverse complement strand
TCAGGAAAGCAAGGCAAATGACCAAGACCCAGGGAGGCGGGTATGCAGAACCTAGCAGGTCTTTAAAGTAACACATAAACTGGCCAGGTGCAGTAGCTCATGCCTATAATCCCATCACTTTGGGAGGCTGAGGCGGGCGGATCACCTGAGGTCAGGAGTTCAAGACCAGCCTGACCAACATGGAGAAACTCCATCTCTACTAAAAAAACACAAAATTAGCCGGGCATGGTGGCACATGCCTGTAATCCTAGCTACTTGGGAAGCTGAGGCAGGAGAATTGCTTGAACATGGGAGGCGGAGGTTGTGAGCCGAGATGGCACCACGGCACTCCAGCCTGGGCAGCAAAACTCCAGAAGCAAGGTACACATACGCACACACACGGCCCAGGAGAATCCGTCTCACAGAAATGACTGGATCCAGCTCCAGCTTTTGAAGTCTACACCTGTGTGCTCCCTGAATAGTGATGAAACTGTGGGCCAGAGGCCTCTGGGAAGACTTTATGGTCAAGCCCCATAGTTCTCAAACATGACTGCCCTAGATCACCAGGGGAGCTTTTAAAATGTCATTGCCCAGGCTTTACCCAGACCAATTAAAGCAGAATTCTGCGGAGGGACCCGAGCAGCAGTAATTTTTTTTAAACTCCCCAAGCGATTCCAATGGGCGGCCAAGTTTGAGAACTTCAGATGTAACCTACCGTGCTGACACAGCATTCCGCACCGTCAAAGGACATTCTCACCTCCACTGATCCTCACAATCCCCGGCACAGAGATCACGTGACCTGCCAAGGTCTAGTGAGGAACCGGTGGAACCCAGACTCAAATCCAGCCTTTCACTCTACAGCACAGAGGCGCTGTCCCCCTTGGTGCTAAGAACAGAGTATCAGCCACTCTACTCGTATTTCTTTGTATATACATTCATGGTTGGGGGAGAGAACAGATTCCTAATTACATTTGACTTAGACGGATATAAGGGTACATTTTATTTCCTTGGTGACCTGGATGGGGTAGTGTGGGGATGGATGGTGCTGGCTGCACATTGGAGTCCCCTGGGGAGTGTTAACGCCTCACTCTTTCAAAGTGTGGTCCCTGGACAGTTCGCATCACCTGGGAGCTTGTTAGAAATGCAAAATCTGTGTCAAGCTAGTGGATCAGAATCTGCATTTTAACACGACACCCAGGGGGCATGCAAACCTACGAAAATTTCAGAGGCACTGTTTGAAACCTGCGAAGGCCTGATTCTGATGTGATTTTGCCTAGAGTGTAGCTGAGGCACCAGGATTTTTTTAAGCTCTTCGGATGACTCAGATACGCATCCAGGGTGGGGAACCACTGCTATAAAAGGTGATGAGGGGGCAAAGGGAAGTCAGCATGATCCACAGCGAGCACAGTCCCCGGAAAGTGACCAGGGGCTGCACGGAGGGACCGTGAGGTGGCTGAGCCCCTCATTCCCCCGTGTTCACTCTTGCCAGTCCTTTGCCATCCAAAGCCCCCTCCATCCCCCACCTCACCCCCTCCAGTGGCTTTGCAGATCCCACTCACCTCTGGTTCTTGTGGTTCCGCATGGTCACAGCAGGGCAGCCTGAGACCCTGGCCCACCCCAGCTCACTGGCCTTTCTCCTGCAGGTCCCGCCCTGTGGTTCAGATCAACGCCAGCCTCCGCTTTGAGCCATCCAAGATCAACATCTTCCACAGGGACTGCAAGCGAAGTGGCAGGGATGCCACCTGTCTGGCCGCCTTCCTCTGCTTCACGCCCATCTTCCTGGCACCCCATTTCCAAACGACAGCTGTTGGTAAAGCAGGCCCCTCCTTTCCCCCCATTCCAGGCTCCAGTCTCCCCCCTGCAACTTGCTCTATTTCAAAGCCTGGGCTTTTCCCAAAATGGGTGCTAAGAGCCAGGTCGCCCTAGAGCCACTTTGGGTGACTGCTGGATCCCATTTGATGCTGTAATTCCAAAGGACAAAGCAGGGATGTCATGCCAGAGTGAGGGTGGCAGTGAGCAGGGGTGATAATGACAGAGAGGACAGGAGAAGAAGGACACAGTCTGGGCACAGAGTTTGGATCAGAACACAGGACCGATGGCAGTGGAGCAAAATGGGTATGACAGCCCCGAAGTCCTCCTGGATGCAGGGGAAGAGGTAGACCCAGGCGTCTACAGAGGGGGTGTTGGAAACCCAGAGGCCAGGCCACTGAGACCCCAGCAGCAGGGAGCCCCACTCGGAAGTGGATGTGAGCCCACGGCAGTTTCCTTCTTAGGGTCCATCACTTCCAGCTAAGTCTGGAGTCAGACGCCTGCTCATGCCAGCCCCGGGCCCAGGTGGTCTCAAGCAGTGAGCTGCAGGTTCCAGGACTGACTGCGCTGGCACAGGACATGGGGACTCAGGGAGTGTCTCAGCCAAGCAGCAGGATCAGACAAAGAAGAGAACAAAGAGAAGATGAGAATAAAGGCGGGCCTGGGGACTGTGCCCCTGTTTCAACATCCCTCCCTGAGAGGAGACAGACAGGAGGGCCGAGGGCCAGGAGCAGCCTGCAGGCGGCTGGGGTGCAGGAGAACGGACTGAGCCTTTCCTGGAATTGGCAAAACCTGATGGAAGGGGAGGAGGCTGCAGGCTTTATGCCCCAGAGTGGAGTCAAAGGTTCCAGGATCCGGCGGGAGGGGCTGGCCAGCCCTCCTTGGTGTGAGAGGAAGCACCCAGCAGAGGCTCCGACCAGCCCTAAGGGGGATCCCAGCGCCCAGGGAAAGAAAGGGAAGGTGAAGGGAGAGGCAGAGGGGGGTGTCGACGCAGCAGGGGTACCGCCCTGGCCCCACATCCTGTCTCCCTCGTCTGCGGTCTCTAATTTCCCTCCATTTCTTCCTCCTGCTCTTTCTCCACCCTCCGCCTCCCCCTTTTCTTTGGTTCCTTCCTTTCCCTTCCTCAGGCCATCATTTGTTCTCTATGTGGGAATTTCCCACCCACCCTGGGCCTTGTGAGAAGAGAGGGACAGCTGTCCCCTGGCCGGCCTGGGGGGCTTCCTGGAGGAGGCAGACAGTCTTGGGTATGCATGTGGCTCCGCCTCTGTGGTCTTACCCTCTCCCCTCCTGCAGGCATCAGATACAACGCCACGATGGACGAGAGGCGGTACACACCGAGGGCCCACCTGGATGAGGGCGGGGGCCAGTTCACCAACAGAGCCATCCTGCTGTCCTCCGGCCAGGAGCTCTGTGAGCGGATCAGCTTCCATGTCCTGGTGAGCTGCCAGCCGCACCCGCAGAGCCCAAGCTTCTACAGGAAGGAGCACCTGCCGAGGGAGAGGCAGAGAGTCCACCTCGTGACTGGCTGGTTCTGAGCCCCCAGCAGACCTCAGGAAGCCAGTCGGGGACAGTGTCCCTGATCTTGGCCATCCCACATCCCCACCCCATGCCCCAGAGACATGCCACCTACCACCTCACTGGACCTTCTTCCAAAACCTCTGCTCCTGCCACTCTCAGATGCTGAGGGGAGGGAGGTGGGCTCAGAAGGCCCAGCAGAGAACTGGGAGCAGCTGGGGGGGGCACGGCCCCAAAGGAAGGGAAAAGCAGGCAGCAGCTAACAGTGAAGGCCAGGTCCAGAAGGCAATGGCATGTACAAAACGGGAGGGGAGACAGGGGCACCCTGTCACGAGCAGGGTGGTGGCCTGGTGCCCCATTCTAGCTAAGGAAAAGGATGAGAGATTTACTTCCATCCAGAGATACCAAATACCCAGCTCACAGCTGCAACCTCAGAGACGCAAGCAGGGGCACTCAGAACCCACCTGGCCCCCGGAGTTCAATGGCCAGAGGTCAGAGACGTGAGCAGGTGTGAGAAGGCGCATGCCTGCTAAGGGGCCCCCCACATCCACACCAGCAGCATCTTCATCCTCCCCCTAGACGTGGAAGTGCGCATGTTCTGACTCAGAAACTCTGGGAGTGGGGCCAGCACCCCGTGTTTTAACAGGCTCCCAGGGGACCCTGACGCCAGCTCAGGTTTGAGAACCACCGCCTGTATAAAATCAGGGATTGCAGGTTCCAGGGGGGGACTTTTTAGGCTGCTCTAAGCAACCCCTTTACTTACCACCTGTGCTCAGAAGCAGCCCAAGCGCCTCTGCCTTGCTCACGAGTTTGTTCATTCACCAAGCCCACATGCTGAAGCCCTCACCACAGTGCTGGGGCCCTGCTGGGAGGCTCCAGGCCTGTTCCTGGCTTGGGAGGGAAGAGTGATACACAGTCAGACGGTTCAAAAGCCAGGTGAGCAGCGGGAGTGACTGGTCTGAACACGGTGCTGGGTAGGGTAGGAGGCGGGCCGGCGCTGCCAGGCTTCCCGGAGGCCGAGGTATCCGGGCAATGGGAGCCCAGCCCTGAAGGATGCCCAGGAGCTTGGGCAGCTGGGCTGGCATGAGCAGAGCTTGGAGCTCCTTTCATAGAGGCACACTCTTCCCACCAACAGACCCGCTAAGAACCACCATCCACCCACAGACTCATCCTGAGGGGACAGGGCAGCTGCCCTGCCACCCTAGCAAGGTGGCAGTCTATCTCAGCATCCATGGTCCTGGCCCAGAAAGTCATGTTCTCTCCTCCCTCACCCTTGCCCTCCTCTCCACCCACAGGACACCGCCGACTACGTGAAGCCAGTGGCCTTCTCAGTCGAGTATTCCCTGGAGGACCCTGACCATGGCCCCATGCTGGACGACGGCTGGCCCACCACTCTCAGAGTCTCGGTACATCCCGGTACAGGGCACGCACCTCGGGCACGAACCCCACCCCCACCCCCACCTCCTCCCGAAAGCCCAGAGCCTGAGTGTGGTGGGTACAGAGGACACCATCCTTCCCCTCGCCTTCCTACCTCCTGTCCCGGCAAACTCACAATGTGGCTGGCTCCTTCCCTCCTCCTTCGAAGCCTGTGCTGAGTATTAGCAGATTGGTTTCTTGAGGGCAAGGCCCAGGCCTTCTCCTGTTCCAGGCTCCCCATATCCCCAGCACAGGGGAGCAAGGGGTGAGCTCTGGAGAAATACAGTGAACCATTGGATGAGAAGGGACCTGAGATCTTAATTACCCACCTCCCTTCTCGACAGATGAGGACAGTGGAGACCAGAGAGAGACTCAGCCACTCAGAGCCGGGGGTTCTGCTTGTTAGATGACTAACTGATTCACAGAGTGACTGAGTATTCCAAAAATAAGTGGCCCCATCCCTCAACCACACTGTCTAATCCCTGGCTCTAGAGGCATCCAAAATGTTTGGCATGTAACATTCAGATGCTCCCTGTAGCTGCAACTCCATGTAAATCCCACTCAAGGAAAATGTCAGGCAGTGTTCAACCCCGCTGCTGTGCTGTGAGAGCAGGCAGAGTTGTAAAACGGAATAGCTGATGCCTGAACCTTGAGGACTTAGGAAAACGACTTTTGAACACACCATGGTGCTCTTAAGCCATTCTGTGAGGTCCAGTCACTGAGCAATGTCTGTATGAGTGCCAGAATCTGGCCAGGAAGCAGTTTCAGAATGACTCAGGTTCTTACCTGCATTTCTTCAACACCAGGAAAGGACTGTACAGTCCACAGCAATGCCCCCGAAAGCCTCCCCTTCTCTCCGTGACACCCATCATCCCCCATAGCCCCCGCCCACACCACAGGCCTCCCACAGTCCTCCGCCAAACCCCCGTCCTCACACGTACCCCTTTTCTCCTCAGTCTGCCGCCCTGGGCTGGCAATGCTGGATTCCTCGTTAGTGAGCCAGGAGAAGGGGAAAGCTGGGTGCACTAAGTCATTTTGGTCTTCTCACAGTAATTACAAAGTCACTATGGCAAATGAATGAGTACGTGGCACTCATGCCACAAGCATGCTGAAGCCCACAGTGCACATTAATACACAGGATAATCCCTGCTCTCACACCGATGAGCACCGTGCAAGGCAGTGATGAGCAGCACAGGCCAGGTGGGAGGCAGGATACACTCAGAGGATGAACTAAGTCCCTTTTCCACCACTCTCAGAGTCTCGGTACAGTGCCACAGTGCCCCCTGGATATGGCTTTGCTGGCTGCCATGGCAGCTGGCCTGCTTCTAGCTGCAGATGCACTATGTAGTGGGGAGCCGAGGGGCGAGATGGCAGAACCATGCCTAAAGCAAGAGTGCCTGGATCTGAATGAGGGCCGGAGAGCTCTCCTTCAAGAAGAGTTAATGAATTTAAGATACACATGACTTTGTGACATCTGTTTCCTCACCCCTGGTTTGGGCTGTGTCTTGGTAATCACAGTAACTGCCCCTCAGCTCCAGGCTTGAATATCCAGCTGCCTGCTGAGGTCCTTGCCCCGCGTGGGCCACAGGCACTTAGAACTCAACATGCCCCCACACTAAATTTCTCCACTTAATCCCTGCTTTTTTTTTTTTTTTTTAAATGGAGCATCGCTCTGTTGTCCAGGCTGGAGTGCAATGGCACGATCTCGGCTCACTGCAACCTACGCCTCCCAGGTTCAAACGATTCTCCTGCCTCAGCCTCCCGAGTAGCTGGGATTATCAGTGCACACCACTACCATGCCCAATTAATTTTTGTATTTTTAGTAGAGACAGGGTTTCACCATGTTGGCCATGCTGGTCTGAAACTCCTGACCTCTAATGCTCCACCAATCTTAGCCTCCCAAAGTGCTGGGATTACAGGTGTGAGCCAGCACGCCTGGCCAATCCCTGCTTTTATTAACAAATGGCATGACCATCCTTCCAGACACCTAAAAAAGAAACTCGGCCAACACCCTTGGACCCATTTCTCCCTCAGCCCCGACAACCTCCAGGTTCCTACGGATCCCGCCTCTGGGGTCACTAACCTGTTTTCTCCTCCCATGCCCACTACCACACCAACACCAGCATCACCTCTTGCCCGAATGTTGCGGCAGCCTCCTCAAAGGTCTCCCTGCCTCCAGCTTCCATCTTCTCACTCCATTCTCTCCCATAGCAGCCAGGGCAGCCTTCAAAATGCAGGTCTGTCAGGACACTCCCTGCCTGAGGCACTCGGCGATTCCTACCAGTTGCAAGGCATGACCCCAAGGCCCTCAGGGTCACAGCCCCTGCCCATCTGTTCATCTCCCCCACCCCTGTGTCTCTTACCACAGCAACACTGCCCTACCCATCACTTCCCAGACTCACCGTGTGCTCCTGCCCCAGGGCCTCTGCGTCAAGCCCTCTTTCCTCCTGGGCTTCGCCACCCTCCACCCCAGTCCACCCAGCTGCCTTGACCGTTCTTCAGAACTCGGACCCACTGTCACTTCCCTGAAGCCTTCCCTGACTTCCTACAGGCCAAAACAGCTGTTTCTCTTCTGTGCCTCTTCCGTTCCTCATGCACACTTCTTTTGGGTTTTTTGCACATTTCACACGAGTTATTTGTTCATTCACTAATCTTCCCCATGAGCTGAGGGCAGAAGCTGCTCCTTCCTCGTTTCATATCCCCGGTACCAAAGCCTTTGCCCACACACAGTAGATGATCAATAAATGTTGACCAGAACTGTTCTGCTGGGTGAGTGGCGGGAGGTGGGAGTGTGTGCTGTCAGCTCAGTTATGAACTGGAAGGGAACCAGGAGGAGCTGAGTTTGAGCCTCATTTTGAAGAGGGAAGCATCTATGCAAACGCACAAGAAAAAGCAGTTTGGCATCTGGGGAAAGTGCAGGAAAGCCAGCCCATGTCTAGTGTGGTGGAGACAGATGGGAGGGGCTGTGGGTCCCTACCCTGCTGCCCACACCTGGCTCTCCCGGCCCAGGTGCCCTTCTGGAACGGCTGCAGTGAGGATGAGCACTGCGTCCCTGACCTTGTGCTGGATGCCCGGAGTGACCTGCCCACAGCCATGTGAGTCGGCTCCTTCCACCCCCACCCTTGCCCCTTTCCCTTCACTGCCAGACGCTCTGGAGCTCCTGGGGCCCTGGATGGTTTCCTGGACGTCCTCCTCACAGGCAGTGTGGATCAAACACTGAACTTGGAGCCTGCGTTCTAGCCCAGGCTTTGCCTCCAACTCAGATGAGGCAACCTCTAGGGCCCATTGGCTGAACGCTTTGGGCTTTCCAATCCTTCTAATGGAAAGATGCCTGGGACACCAGCAGAGGGTGAGCAGGAGACATACGATCCCCTAGAAGAGACAAACTAACATACAAGGGAAAGTAGTGAGCAATATCATATTTTAAATTTATGTAATATATTTTCCAGTAATTTATGCTCAACTTTGTTCCAACTATGAGATGATTTAGGTAGAAAACATATATAACCATGGCATAGACAATAAATCGAAATAGCACATCCAGACCTTGTAGGAGGATAATGGAGCACATATTCTAACCAGCTAGGCTAAAATCAGATTATCTCTACATTAGTGCTGAGCTTCCTGGCAGCCAAGGCCAAAAGGGAAACATGATGCATGAAGCGGTGATGCGTGAGTGGCGAGGTCAGATAAGAGCTCTGGGTTCAGAGGAGGGTATGATGTCTGTGGTGGGAACACCAAGGGCCTTTGAAATAGGAAATGGTCTTGAAGGGTGAGCTCTTTCCAGCCCTGCCATCATTTCCCCTTTTCTCCCAGTGGCTGTTCCCATGAGCAGAGGCCAGTCAAGTGCCCAGATCTGCCTTTTCGCCCCAACCCTGGGGTTCCTCTCTACCTCTGCTTTCCTCATTCCATCTGCCCAATCTCTGGTGCTGTCTTGTTCTCAGGGAGTACTGCCAGAGGGTGCTGAGGAAGCCTGCGCAGGATTGCTCCACATACACGCTGTCCTTCGACACCACAGTTTTCATCATAGAGAGCACACGCCGGCGAGTGGCAGTGGAGGCCACACTGGAGAACAGGGGCGAGAACGCCTACAGCACGATCCTAAATATCTCACAGTCAGCAAACCTGCAGTTTGCCAGCTTGATCCAGAAGGTAAGAGCTCAGCGACCTGGCCAGACTGCCTGGCACGAAGGAGAAGGAAGGCCAGGCGGGGTCCTGGCTACACGTTAGAATCACAAGGAAGCTGGGTGCGGTGGCTCAGGCCTGTAATCCTAGCACTTTGGGAGGCTGAGGTGGGAGGGTCCCTTGAACCCCGGAGTTTGAGACCAGCTTGGGCAACGTAGTGAGACCCCATCTCTGCAAAAATATAAAATTAAAAAGAATCAAAGGAGAGCTTTAAAAAGCCTGTCCCCAGACTCCTCCTCTGGAGATCCTAACTGATGTGCTGTGGAGTTGGGCCTGGCGTCGGAAGGCTTTTAAAGCTCCCTAGGTGACCAGCGTGCAGCCAGGGCTGAGAACCACCAGCATTAGGGGAGTCTGAGCCCTTTGGGAACATGGGGAGGAATACCCTTCAGCCCATCTCCCGGGCCCTGGTCAGGGGCACACACACCACACACGTGCTACCAGCCATCCACAGCTTCTACCAACAGCACACCCTGCGGGCTTGCTCGGAAGGTGCTTCTGACAAGAATCGGAACCGGTTCCTCCCCACCCTAAAACTTCTGATCACTCCCAGCTGCTGTCAGAGCAAACTCCAGGCTCCCCATTGTGGCAGCCAACGCCCATCCCACCCACCACCTGCCACTTCTCCCCTAAGCCTGCCACAGGCCACCCTGTTTCCCAGCATGCCCTGCTCATTCCCACCATGGCCCCCGCCTGAAACTCCTCTCTCCGCTGCCCAGTAGGCTCCTGCTCCTACTTGGTGACCATCCACCTACTGCCCACTCACGGCGTCCAGCGCTGTGCTAGCACTTGGCGTGCATTCAACCTTGCAGCAACCTCATGCATAGCGTAGTGGTGGTGGTGGTCCCACTTCACAGAGGAGGAAGCTGAGGCATGGGGAGGGGCAAGGCCTGCCCAGGGCCCCACAGCTGGTGAGCGGCAGAGCAGACTTCCCACCCCACAGCTGGCGCCCGAGCCTGCACCTCCTGACAAAGCATAGTCCTCATGCCCTGCCCTCTGGGGTCTCCTTCCCGAAGCCCTCCAGGGCCACAGGCGGCCCTCCAGCCCTCACAGCATCTGGCACAGCCCTCCATGAGCTCTAAGGAAACATCAGCCTCCAAGTGCTGGCCTGCTGAAGCCCTCGACTCCCAGGCAGCTAGAGCCCTGCCTTAGCTAGGTCTGTGTCAGAGCAGGGTGCATAGAAGGCCCTCAAGACAAGTTTGTTGATTCAACTCGGACATCAATGTCATGAGCGGGTGTTGGGGTCCCAGGGCCCTCAGACACAGCCTCGGCCCTCAAGGACGTCAGTGTCCATGTGGAACGCAGTGTGCAGGCAAGACAGGTGTTGAGCCGGACTGTCCTCTCCTCCACCCAGAACCACTGCCCAGCACCCCTCCCCCAGGGCCCCCTTGCCACACACACACGAGCAGTTGCTGTAGCCAGGAGGGGAAGCTGAGTGGAGGGAGGCCACCCCAGGAAAGCGAGGAGCTGCCTGCTCAGGTCCCCTCTTCCTCCCCTCAGTGGGCTCCCCAATCCTCACATAGACCTCAAGGACTATCTGCAGCCACAGTCCCTTCTGTGAGGCCCAGGCCTGGTCCCCAACCCCACTCCCTCTCCACTGCCCAGAGTGACAGCCCTGGCTGATGATGAAGAGCCCGCGTGATGGTCTCTGAAAGTCCCCTCCTGCCCAGGGACTTGTGTGTGTCTGGATTTCAGGTACACAGAGGGAATCAAGCCCCACACGGCATCCGCCTTCCCCTGCTTCCCTGGCCCAGACTTCACAAGGCCAGTCCCGTGCCTGCTGCTAAACCCGGGGGGAGGGAATCGTGGAGCTTGTTTCTGTGGCTCAGAAGGGCTTTTGGAAATGAGAGGAGGTATAGAGAAGCGGGAGACATGTGAGGGGTGCAGGGCTAGCCTGGAGCCCGACTCCTTCACAGGTGCTACCACCCATCCCCAGCCCAGGCTGCGAGGTCGGCATGCCTCTCTGTCTCCCCAGCACCCAGCCAAGGGGAACTCTAGTAGAGAAAGCACCCCTCTCAGCCAAATACAGGTGTGTCAGTCTGATCACACACTCTGCACAGCAGGTCACTCACTGGCGGTGGCCCTTGAGAAAGCGGTGGCTGAAGGGGGAAAACATTTTTGGCTGGGTGTGGTAGCTCATGCCTATAATCCGAGCACTCTGGGAGGCAGGGGCAGACAGATTACTTGAGGCTGGGAGTTCGAGACCAGCCTGGCCAACATGGTGAAACCCTGTCTCTACTAAATATACAAAAAAAGTTAGCTGGGTGTGGTGGCGCTCACCTGTAATTCCAGCTACTCGGGAGGCTGATACAGAAGGATCGCTTGCCCCTGGGAGACAGGTGGAGGTTGCAGTGAACTGAGATCGTGCCACTGCATTCCAGCCTGGGTGACAGAGCAAGACTCTGTCTCAAAGAAAAATTTTTTTTCTGATTGTCATTCATAATTCTATGTATTTATGGGACACAATGTGAGGTATCAGTACACATATACATTGTGTAATGATCAAATCGGGGTGATTAGCATACCCATCACCCCAGATGTTTTCACTTCTTTGTGGTAGGGACCTATAAAACCCTCTTTTGCAGCTATCTTGAGATATACAATCCCTTATCGTTGACTACGTTTGTGTCTCATTTTGCTCATCGGTTAAATGGGGATGACAGTAACTCCCTCAACTAGTTGTTACGAGGATTACATGTTCCCATCCACACCTCCCGCCTCTGGGTCTCAGTGTCCCCAACTATAATGGGAGGATTGGCCTGCGTTGGGGGAACCAGAGTGAATGACAAAGCACATACGTGGCCCCTGCCATTCTTCCCCCAACCTGACAGCCTCTGAGTATGTCCCGCCCCGTGTCATGGCAAGTACCAGGAACCATGCCACAACCCAGTCTCTGGGGCCTCTGGGGCTCAGACGTCAGAAGGGCTGTGGTCCGGGCTTCCGTATGGGTATCAGAGGTTGAGGCGGCAGCCCTCCCTGGGGAGGGCTGCAGGCTGGGGGTGAAGGAACCTCCAGACCTGGTCCCAGGCCCCACCTAACCGCTGGCATGATGTCTGCCACCCACCTCCAGGAGGACTCAGACGGTAGCATCGAGTGCGTGAACGAGGAGAGGAGGCCCCAGAAGAAAGCCTGCAATGTCAGCTACCCCTTCTTCCGGGCCAAGGCCAAGGTTGAGGCTGTGGGTGGTGTGGGGGAGGGCCAGGGTGGGCACTGGGAGGCACAGGGAGTTTCGGGAGGGCAGCAGGAGCCGCAGGAGTGAACAAAGAAGATGGGGGGGGTGGGAGGCCTGGGGGGGGCTTTTATTTGTTTTTTCTCCCATGAAATGACATTGAAGTGACCTAAGTAGCCAGTCAGCCCCAGGCTGGCAGCCCACCCTTTAACTCAGAGAGAATTCCTACCACTCCCAGCCACTAGTCTCGCACCTGCCCTCAGCCAGTACCACTCTTCTGCACATTTTTTCTGACAAGTTTTTCACATTCCTGGCCTCTGCCTCTGTGCTGTGTATGGGGAGGGATGGGGAGAGAAACTACATTTCATGAGCACCTACCACCCAACGGTACTTAAAAGCACATGTGAGGCTGGGTGCAATGGCTCATGCCTGCAATCCCAGCACTTTGGGAGGCCGAGGCTGATGGATCATGAGGTCAGGAGTTCAAGACCAGCCTGGCTAAGATGGTGAAACCCCACCTCTAGTAAAAATACAAAAATCAGCCGTGCATGGTGGTGCATGCCTGTAATCCCAGCTGTTCGGGAGGCTGAGGCAGGAGGATCGCTTGAACCCGGGAGGCGGAGGTTGCAGCGAGCCGGTATCGCACCACTGCCCTCCAGCCTGGGCAACCAGAGCAAAACTCCATCTCAAAAAAAAAAAAAACCGCATGTGAAAAGAAGGTCAGTGTGTGAAGGGAAAAACAAAGTAGCTGAGAAAGGGAGAGAGATGCCAGACTGCAGGGAGTGTATGGACATCAGCCCTGGGCAATGGGCAGCCACAGAAGGTTCTGGAGCAGTAGAACTAATTGAGGCCAAGCTGCTTGGACTTGGGAATCAGAGAGGAGCTGTGGCAGGAGCCAGCTAGGCAGCAGCAATGCTCCCAAGAGCAGGGTCTGCACAGCTGGGGAAAGACGAAGAAATGGGAGTGGGGATGAGGGCTCCTTAGAAAAGCACCTTTCTGGTGAGACAGAAGTTGAAGTGGTTTCTGTGTTGAAGCACAAACCCAGGAGCTCTGGAGTGGGGATGGAGCAGGACACAGCCCAGGGTTCCCCACCCACGCCCAGCCACTCCTGCTGAGAAGGGGCCTGCTGAGGTCTCCTGGGGAAACCTCCGGAGGGTCAGACCTGGAAGAGCAGCCGGGGTCTGTGCAAAGCCCCAGTAATGCCCCCAGGTGGGGCGCGGAGGCAGCAAGGAGGGTCGCATGTTTCCCCATGCTGGGGGAAGGGCAAGGGGAGCTTTAGGGCCCAGGTCAGCAGTGTGGCAGGAGTGCTGCCAGAAGAGAGGCAGATGCCTTATTGACCTGCCGGGTGGCTGCCAACCTTTGGGCCATCCCCTCCCTGCCACACACAAAGAAGAGGTGGACAAAGTGGTCCTACCAAACGCTTCTGGCCCCCACATCCTGTGGTGCATGGCAATGGCCATTGGCGCTTCCTGCCATGAAGGCCCGTACCCTGAAAATCCTGCAGACGGAGTCTGGAGTGGACTTGCTGCTTTCTGGTGGCCTTTTGTTAAAAACAAAAGAGGGAGAGGGGGAGGGGCTGGCTCAGCCCCGAGATACCCCGAGATACCCCATCGTGGGAGCCGTTGTCTGGTTATGTCCCCGCAGCAGCCCCGAGGCTCAGCTCACGTTCTCTAGCACCTGGTCCTCCCTTTCCCAGCCTGTTCCCAGACAGCATCCCCCTAACCCCCAGCAAGCTCCCTGTCCCCAAGCCGGCGGGGGCTGGGGGAGTGGGCGGGGCTGGTCCGGGCAATGCCCAGACACTTGGACCTCTTCCTTGCAGGTGGCTTTCCGTCTCGATTTTGAGTTCAGCAAATCCATCTTCCTGCACCACCTGGAGATCCAGCTCGCTGCAGGCAGGTCAGGGCTGTGACTGCTCCTTCTCCCCCAAGCGTGTTACTCCAGGGCCCAGCTCTCTGGCTGCTAGTAACAGCTCCTCCCGAATGCGCCGCCGCCAAGCCCAGTCCCTCACTGTGCCCCAACCACGGGTGGAGGGAATGGGTGGGGACGTGGGCCGGGATCCATCCCAGGTGTGGGCCAACCTGCTGCCCCCTGTACTGCCACCACTCTTCATTCTTTGGATGATAAATAACGTCAGCCCCTTACTTTTAGATAGCCCTGTATACAGCAGTAATTCACAAACCCTATGGTTATAAAGCACGGTACAGGCAAAAATCCCAGTCCTCACAGTGGCCTCTTAAGATCAGCAAAGCAGGGGTTATTCCCCATCCCGTCCTTCAAGTTAAGAAAAGAGGGGTTTAGAGAAGGTGAGTGAATTTCCCAAGGACACACAGCAATAAATTGTGCAGCGGGAAGCTGAGCTAGTTGTCCTATTCCCCATCCAGGGCTCTTCCTTCCCTAGGTACCTCTCTCTCCTTTTTTGCAGAATTACCTCTGTGTGGGGAAGGAGGGAGGGATTCTGTCCACTCTGGGGCCTTATAAATGGCCCAAATCCTTAGCTAAGAAATAAATACCGGCTGGGCATGGTGGCTCACGCCTGTAATCCCAGCACTTTGGGAGGCCAAGGCGGGTGGATCACGAGGTCAAGAGATCAAGCCCATCCTGGCCAACATGGTGAAACCCCGTCTCTACTAAAAATACAAAAATTAGCCTGGCGTGGTGGTGTGCGCCTGTAGTCTCAGCTACTCGGGAGGCTGAGACAGGAGAACTGCTTGAACCAGGGAGGCGGAGGTTGCAGTGAGCCAAGATCACGCCACTGCACTCCAGCCTGGCAACAGAGCAAGACTCCATCTCAAAAAAAAAAAAAAGAAACAAGAAATATCCCAGGCAAACTGAACACTAACATTTCAGCACACACATGCGCAGGTCAGAGGTCACAGAAGCACTGGGGACTTACACCCCGCATGTCCTCACGTCCCAGCTACAGTTACATGAATTGTGCATTCTGGCAGGATTCTCGCACACCACGTGGCAAACCTGGCAAGGCCTCCCTTGCGCTCTGCCCTGCTCTCAGAAAGCCCAGTCCCATCTTCACAGGAGAAATGAGTGCACTTCCAGAGCACTGTCTGTGGCATAGCTGTGGGAGTGTCTGAGAATTAGTGTGTGTTGAGGGGACTCTGGGGACACGTCTGTGCGTGTTGGGTCTCCCTTGTCTAACGAAACCCCTATCCTGAGGTAAGGCTTCCAAAGAGAATAAAACTCAGTCTGTGTAACGAGCAAGAATCGGACATTTTTATGTCTAAAATGACTTGACCTGGTAGTTCGTGGTGCTCAGATATAAAGGGAGGCACGCTGGTCAGAACCCCGCAGATGTCTCGGAATTCCACTTCCAGCCGTCTTGCCTTCCCAAGGCAGGAGAGTGCCCCCCGAAGCCCTGTAGGAGCTACCCCTCCCCCTCCCCCATCAGTCCAGGGATAAATTACTCTGAATTCTCCACCGTGCCTCCGTCGTGGGCAGAGCCTTTGCCACAGGTAACGTCTCCCATAGCCCCTGAGAGTCTAGCAGGCAGTAGGATTGGCCCACCTGACAGACGGGGCGGCCCGGTGAGGGACCACACAGGCTGGCAAGTCCAGTCCATGCCAGGCCAGGCACAGGCCTCCCAGCTGCAGCCCAGAGCCCTCCCCTGACTCCACCTAAAGGGGCAGCGGGGAGAGCTTGTGTCATCCCTCCCCACCTCTGGCCCTTCCTCTCCTAGGAGATGCCTCAGGTTCCCTGGCTGGCCAGTCTGGTGCCCATGGGTCTGATAAGCCAGCATGCTCCTTCCGCAGCCCTCCTCAGACCCTTCTTGCGCCCGTGCTGGCTGAGCCGGGTGCAGGTGGGAGGGCCCCTTCCCAACTCTGCTGACTGGCTCTCCTTGCAGTGACAGTAACGAGCGGGACAGCACCAAAGAAGACAACGTGGCCCCCCTGCGCTTCAACCTCAAATACGAGGCTGACGTCCTCTTCACCAGGTGGGCCGGGCTTGGGGGGGTCTCAGGAGAGGGAAGGGATGGGGACTGGAAGGCGGGAGACCTAAGAGGGGGCACGCTCTGATGGGCCCTATAGGGACAGACCCCAGCACTAAGGGACTATGGATGCAGCCAAGTGTGTCCCTGTTGAGTCGGAGTGCAGCCCCCCATCCAGTGTGGGGAGGGGATATCAAAGCACAGGAAGGACGAGACACAGGCCTGGCCCTGGGGAGCACCCAGCAGGGGCAAGAAGGGAGAGGGGGCAGTGGGAGATGTCCACCCCTGGCATAGGCAGCAAGTGAAAGCATGGCCTATAGAGGGTTTCACAGTAATCATACCTATCAGAAGTCAGTCTGCTTTTTGTGATCACCTTACGCCAGAACATCTAAATGACCTCAGTGGGTAAAGACTCTTCCCCGAAGGACAGACTGCTCCCACCCCCACCCCCTTGGTATGCCACTGGCCCCCGATCTGACAGAGGAAACAGCCCCTGTCCTCTGAGCGTTCACGGGCAGATGGATAATTTGGGGCAGAAGAGCAGATATGGAGACGAAGCTCAGGCCCTCCCACGCCAGCCATCCCCAAGGGTGGAAAGGGGCACAGTGGCACGGTCACCCCGAAAAGCGGCTACAGCCCTAGGCAGAGGCTGGGCCAGGCGTGAAATAACTGGCTCTTCTGATTCACGCCCACCCACACACGAGGCAGACACTGCTCACAGATAGCAGCGTAGCAGCGTTGATTCCTGCTAAGGCTCAGAACCCTTCCAGTGCGACACTCACTCCCAACCCACACAAGAGGGAACCTGTTTTTTGTGGCCCTGGGGAGGCTGGCACCTGCCCTCTCCCTCTTTCATGCATCTGTCCATCCAGCCAGCACTGATCGAGCTCACGACGGCCCTGTCCTGTCTCTGCAGGAGCAGCAACCTGAGCCACTACGAGGTCAAGCCCAACAGCACGCTGGAGAGATACGATGGCATT
This sequence comes from Lagothrix lagotricha, assembly GCA_963574225.1. Taxonomy (NCBI): domain Eukaryota; kingdom Metazoa; phylum Chordata; class Mammalia; order Primates; family Atelidae; genus Lagothrix; species Lagothrix lagotricha. The sequence continues at coordinate 88,010 of CAUYNB010031875.1, read as the reverse complement.
GGGCCTCCCTTCCACTGCGTCTTCAGGGTAAGGCTGGAGGGGAGCCGGGTGGAGAGGGAAGGATGGGATCTGAGCAGCCCCATCCTGAAGGGGAGGAATGTGGAACCATCACTAGTGCCCGGAGTCCAGGCTCAACCCTGCCACCCACCCACTGTGCAACTTTCAGCAAGTCACTTCCCCTCTCTGGGCCTCTGTCTGCTTCTGAAAAACAACTGGACTGCAGTGGAGGATGTATTGGTGAAGATAAGGTGTGGCTGCCTAAAATTCTTAAAACATTTTTTTAAAAAAGTGGTTTAGGCCGGGTGCGGTGGCTCACGCCCATAATCCCAGCACTTTTGGAGGCCGAGGCAGGTAGATCATGAGGTCAGGAGTTCAAGACCAGCCTGGCCAAGATGGTGAAACTCCATCTCTACTAGAAATACAAAAATTAGCTGGGCATGGTGGTGGGTGCCTGTAATCCCACATACTAGGGAGGCTGAGGCAGAGAACTGCTTGAACCCAGGAGGCGGAGGTTGCAGTGAGCAGAGATCACACCACTGCACTCCAGCCTGGGCAACAGAGTGAGACTCCATCTCAAAAAACAACAGTGGTTTAAACGCACTAGGGTTTACTCTCTCCCATAAAAGAAGTCCAGAGGTGGCAGCTTCAGAAAGTCACCCAGGAGTGGGTCTTCTATTCCACCACCCTCAGCGTGAAGTAACCAGCCTCCAGTTGCCTCACAGTACAAGACGGCTGCAGCTCGTCATCACGTTGTCATCCCAGGCAGCAGGAAGGAGGAAGGGGAAAAGCGCATGCTCCTTCCTTATCAAGGGACCTCCCTGGCAGTTCCTCACTCTTCCAGTGACCTCTCTCCACCCAAGACGTTGTGATTGAGCCGTAAGGGAGTCTGGGAAATGTGGCTTTTTGTCTCAGTTCTGTCACTAAGAGGGAGAATGAGCGTCAGGAGAAAATGCAGCAGCCTCTGCTATGGTGAGCCCTGACAGCTGCCCCAACCCTGAACTGCTGGAAGCTTATCAGCTTCTCGTAGGCTGTGTGAACGCTGAGGGCAGGCTGACAGCTGGACACTGGACTTCAGACACACTGAGCCCTGCGTGGCTTGCTCGAGAGGTCTAGTAAGCTGCCCAGGGCCACACAGCTCAGGTGACAGCCGGCCCAGGACTGGATTCCTGGTCTTTCTGATTCCGAAGCCCTGCTTAGAATCACTGCTGCTGCTCTGGCACTGAATGCGGCACTGCTAGAACGTGAACAATCGCACACTCACTATTTAGTAACATATCCTTTGTTAAAATGATTCCCTTTCATAATGCATTAATTGCTGTCACCATCTTCACCCCTGGCCTCAACAAAATCCCCTCCAGCCGAGAGCTGAAAATGGAGGTGGCGCCTACTCTCCGGCCTCAGCATCCCCAGTGACTTGTCTTCAGCTTCTAGCCACCCACCCCCTTTCAAGGCTCTCTCGCACTCGTCAGGGCAGTCCCCAGCCACAGTTTGACAGAGCTTAGGAGCTTTCACAGCGAAAACACCAGGGGCCTTGAGTGGGCCTGTTCCCCAGGCCTGGATAGGGGAATGGTCGCCCCCAGGGGCTGGTTAGCCCCTGTGGACCTTGTTTTCCACCCCTTCAACTTCCCTGTACTGACACGTCCCCATCTCTGGCCACAGATCCAGAACCTGGGCTTGTTCCCCATCCATGGGGTGATGATGAAGATCACCGTCCCCATCGCCACCAGGAGCGGCACCCGCCTGCTGATGCTGAGACACTTCCTCACCGACCAGGTACCGATGCCCTTGGGAGCCGGCTCCGGGGAGGGGGCCGGAAGGAGACAGATACCGCCCCCCACCCCTGCCACATGTATCCCCAGGTTCCCAGACCCCAGCTCCCTTCTCGCAGGACCACAGCTAGAGGAGGAGAAGAGAAACATCTCTGGGAGCCTAAGTGGGCCAGAGCTGGTTCTGAGACTGTGTGTCCTTTATTTAGACGAACACGTCCTGTAACATCTGGGGGAACACCACTGAGTACCGGCCCACCCCAATGGAGGAAGACTTGAGTCGTGCTCCACAGCTGGTGAGTGTCCCCCAGACCGAGAGCCACAGTGACTGGGGTTAGAGGCGTACCACCACCTTCGCTCCAGAGGCCATTTCCCTCCTGATCCAGTAGCTTGTCAATCAGAGCTTACTGAGCACCTGTATATACCCAGCCCCAAGCCAAGAAAAAACTGAAGGAGGAAAAGACTTCTTGGCCTGAGTCGCCCATCTCCCAGGGAGTGGGGCAAACGCACACAGAGTGAGTGCATGAGGAGCCAGGGTCACAGCCTGTGGAGTGTCAGGCAGACAAGCAGAAACGGGTGGGGATAGTGGACTTGCACCCGGGCCAAGCGGGCTGTGGGATACAGAGAAGCAGAGAGAAGGGGAAGAAAGCAGAGGCAGCCAGAACACACACACAGCTTGTACTGGAGACATGTGGCCGCGTCAAGCCGGGGCCTCCTGCCCTGGAGACGGAATGCAGATCAGCTTCAGTTTCCAGAGCCTTCCCACGACACCTGCTCATTTCCAGTATGCATTCTCAGGGCTGCCCCTGCCTCCAGACACCAGATCCTCAGCCCACTGCCACTGTTCCTTACCTAGACAGCAATCTTAGCTGTTTGACTTGTACTTCCTCAAAACAAGTGCCTCCCACAGAGCACTGACTGCGGGTGGGGTGCTTTATCAGAGACTTGGGCTGAGCTGGGGTTGGGGTGGGCAGCAAGGCAGCTACACTAGTAACTTTCACCTAATATATTCTGATTGTTTGAAGGTTGGTTTGGGTTTCCCAGCAACGTTAGTTTCTCCATGTAATCCTTTCAAACTGATGTCTTACCCTTCTGAATGCCTCCAGCTAGATCCTCTTCAGAGGTTACAACAAGTTAGTACGAGTTTATTTTGGTGCAGAAGTTTTGGGATCCATGCACAGTTTTTTCATAATACACGTTTTCCGTGAACTTGAGGAAGACCCCTTTTATCGGGTTCAGGAAGTTCCCTGGGAGTTTTCTTCATCATGAACAGAAGTTGGACTTCCTAAAATACTTTTTCTACATCTGCTGCAGCGATCTATAATTTTTTTTACTTTAATGTGTTTGTTTATATGGTGATGGGAAACATTTATAGATTCCCTAACGTTGAACCAAAGTTCTGTTCTGGAATATACCCAGGCTGGTCATGACGCACAGCTTCAAGGAGCATCAGCTATGGCATCCTTCATTTGTCTTTCAGTCATCCCCTGGCAGGCGCAGGGCACAGGTCCCCCACTCCCAACTCTGTCCTCACCCCCCGTCCTCTGCCCCTGAGCCCCAGTTGTTCAAGCAGAGCTGCCTCCCCCTGCTCCCCCTAGCCCAGCAGCTCGGCCCTGAGACCCATCCTCTCTTTCAGAATCACAGCAACTCTGATGTAGTCTCCATTAACTGCAATATACGGCTGGCCCCCAACCAGGAAATCAGTTTCCATCTACTGGGGAATCTGTGGCTGAAGTCCCTAAAAGCAGTAAGTAGAGCCCCTGAGCTGGGCCGGAAGGAAGAAGGAAAGGGGGTGGCTATTGGGATGTCTTCCACCCGGGGCTGCCTGGGGAGGGAACGGAAGAAAGGCTTCCAGGCCAGCTTCCGATGAGGCCTCTGATTGCACAGCTCAAGTACAAATCCATGAAAATCATGGTCCACGCAGCCTTGCAGAGACAGTTTCACAGCCCCTTCATCTTCCGCGAGGAGGATCCCAGCCGCCAGGTGAGTCCCTGGGAGCCCTGCAGAACCAGGCTGAGGCCGGACAGCTTGGGAAAGGGTTGGCTGATCCTCTAGAGTTTTCTACAACCCCTGGCCGCATGTCCCAGCAGGAGAGAATCAGGCAGACCTGGGGATGTTAGGGCAGCCGCTGAGGAGACGGGAAAAAGCAAGACAAATGCGTCTTCGGGGGCAACGGTAGGGAAGGGCCAGAGGTCTGCTGTGAACTGAATTTGTCAAGGCCAAAGGATGCGAGATTCCTCTTTTTTAGTTGGGTAAAACCAGATTGTTACAGATCACATTGGCTTCAGTCAGGGTCCAGGAAAGGAGTGAGGGTAACAAGAAGTGAGGTCTTAAAGAAAAGCCCATTCCTGGAAGAAGTGGCAAAGGAAAAATAAATAAATAAATTTGTAAAAGAAAGCAAGCCAGCAAAACGCAGTCCTGTGGAAACAGCTAGGGCAGCTGGGCGTGGCACACTGCTGCCCTCCACTGGCCATACCCCAGAAATGCCAGCCTGGGCTCCAGGCAAATGTTTCTGTTACAGAGGCAGAGTAAGCTCCCAACCTGACCCCAGGGAGATGCTGGAGAGCAAAGAGGCAGGCAGGGTCAGCAAACAGCCCTCATAAAACAATTCACCAAAAACCAGTCACAACCAGGGCAGGGGGATGCCAGGCAGAGGGTGTCGGGACCCACCTCAGGAGCTTTTTTGCTTGTTCATTCATTTGGTATTTGTTGAGTATCTTGGATACGACTCCAGCCCTAAAGGGTAACCAGAGATAAATTAGTCAGACAGGGAAACAGTGACAGTAAGTGGGTGTGTGCAGTCTGAGAACAGGCGCAGGCCTGGGGAAGCAGTTCAGCGCAAGAGACACCCTCGCAAAGCTTTCTGGAAACTGTTTGAACTGAATCTTGAAAGATGCTGGAATGTTCCAGGCATCCAAGAGAGGAGAGGTGTGGTACAGGCACCCCCCTACATACCCTGCTCACACACCCACACGGACACACACACACACAGACGACCCTTCTTCCCACATTGATGCTTGTCTTTTAGGTGACTTTTCCTTCTTCCGCCCCCACCCAACCCCCTCCAAAAAAAAACTCCTCTTATACTCTCTGGATGCCTCACTTCTCTTTTAGAAATTAAGCGCCTGTATGCTGGGCTCTGTGCTAGGTGCCAGCACTGGGGAGGCAGAGCCAGGTCCCCACCTTGAGGGACAGAAAGAGCACACATAAGGACCCTGCCACTTGCTGGCCCCCAGCTGTGTGCTGAACACAGTGACAGACCTCACAACACTGTGAGCCACTGTCCCCACCCCCGTCTCTCAGATAGGCACACTGAGGCATGTGAGACGAGGCAGGACGGGCAGGGACTCACCTCAAGTTGAACATCGAGTCAGCACCCAAAGCAGGGCTCTGTCTGCTTCTGCGGGTGGTCATTTCCCGCCGCATGTTAGCTGAGCTCCTGCTGTGTTCCCAGCACGGTTCCAGGTATGGAGGATAGAGGAGGGACAAAACAGACACAGCCCCTGCTCTCCTACAGCTGACATTCTAGGTGGGCAATAAACATGAACATAGACATCATCAAGTGGTGATAAGGGCCGTCCAGAAAAAGGCACACATATAAGGGTGAAGTGCCAGGGGGTGCTGTTTTATACAGGGAGCTGGGAAAAGCCTCTCCAATAAAGTGACATCAGACAGAGACCATGAGGAAGACAGGAGTGTCTCGTGGCTGTGGGAAAGCCTTGCAGGCAGAGGGAACAGCAGTACTTGCAGCAGGCATGCCATGGAGTGCATGTAGGAGGCCAGGCGCCTGGAGGCTGGAGTAGGGCGAAGGTCAGCAAGACAGGTGGGACCCGAGACGGGAGGGCCTTGCAGGCCAGGGCCAGCACTGCAGTTTTTACGCTTGAGCAGAGCAGAGCATAGGCCTGCCTTCCTGGTTAGAAGGATCCCTCTAGCTGCTGTGCTGAGAAGAGACTGCAGAGGCGTTGCAGTCTCTAGAGGAGATGTGAAGTTGCTCAGGCCCAGGAGGGGGAGGAGTGGCCACATTCTGGGTGTTTCCAAGGTCAAGTGGACAGACTTTGCTGCTGGACTCTGTAGGTATGAAAGTTAGGGTCAGTGATGGATACGTGGTTTCTGGCCTGAGCAGCGAGGAGGGATGGTGCTGCTATTTGCTTAGGTGAGAAAGAACTGGAAGGAGCAGGCCTGGGGGGACAGGGTTGTTAAAAGCATGGTTAGGGGCCTGTTACAGTGGCCAGGCAGGCAGGAGATGGTCGGTATGAGTCTGGGAAATGTGAGCGCAGTCGGAGTACAGACAGTGAAAGCCACAGGACCGAGGGAGCTGGCCTGGGGTTGCTTTCTGACCCTCGAGGCCCTGGCCACTTTTGCCTTTGGGGTGCCTTCATAGGAAAAAAAATATTACAAATTATGGTTTATAGCCAGGCGTGGTGGCTCATGCCTGCAATCCCAGCACTTTGGGAGGCTGAGGCAGGCAGATCATCTGAGGTCAGGAGTTTGAGACCAGCCTGACCAACATGGAGAAACCTTGTCTCTACTAAAAATACAAAATTAGCCAGGCATACTGGTGCATGCCTGTAATCCCATCTACTCGGGAGACTGAGGTAGGAGAATCACTTGAACCCGGGAGGCAGAGGTTGCGGTGAGCCAAGATTTGTGCCATTGCACTCCAGCCTGGGCACCAAGAGTGAAACTCCATCTCAAAAAAAAAAAAAAAAAACTTATGGTTTATAACCGTGTTGGCACAAACACGAAAAATGTTATCCAAGCTGGAGTCTATTCCATTTTTTGCTCTGATTTCAAAAGAAATGTAAACATTTTCATAGTCTCCTAAAAGTGTTACGGGCCTTGCCACCATGCCTGCTGTGAACTGTGGGAAAGTCAGCCCTGAGTTCACCCAGGGAGCAACTCTCGAAAATGAAGGGGTGCGAGGACAGAACCATGGGACACACCGAACCTTAGCAGTGCAGGAGACGATGCGGAGGCAGCACAGGCAGGAGGGGTAGCCCGTGTGGTGGGAGGAGGATCCAGGGAGTTGGGGGGGCCTAAGGCCAAAGACAGCAAGTGTCTCAAGGAGGCAGGATCAACTGGGCCACTGAACCCCATGCTGGCTGCCCTGAGGCCTCAGCTGGCCTGTTCACCCATCCCGCTGGCATCCCACTGAGGGGCCCCCACCAGGCACCAGCTGTCTGTATCCTCCTGCCCCTCCCAGGCTGCCACCTGAGCCCCAGAACAGTAATGCTGTTGGCCTGGCCCCCGCCCTTGCAGATCGTGTTTGAGATCTCCAAGCAAGAGGACTGGCAGGTCCCCATCTGGATCATTGTGGGCAGTACCCTGGGAGGCCTCCTGCTGCTGGCCCTACTGGTCCTGGCACTATGGAAGGTGAGGGCCCCTGCAGGGGAGGGACAGAGCAGCATCCTGGCTGGGAGGCCCAGGCTCCAGCCCCTGGAACTTTGTGGCCGCTGCCATGTTCCATTGAGGGGAGCTGGTACCCTGCCCCTCACCACAGTAGGCACATTGGTTAGGGCCAACAGAGGGCACCCAGGCTATGGCTGTGACCTGGTTGTGGTGCCTTTGAGAACCTGATGAAAACTAAGGTTCCCATTAATTAGAGGGAAAAAAAAAAAAGGCACTAACAACTGCAGAAAATATCTTCAACAATGTGACGAACTCCCCAGAGTCCATCTCTGTCCCTGAAGCTCTGGTTACAAAACCCTGGTCTCAGCCTCCTCAGGTTAAGATGAAGGAGGCCCAGAGAGGGACGTTGGCTGGGGCTGGTCACTCAGCAAGGTGGTGGGAGCCAGCGTGACTTCTTACACGCCGCCCAGGGCCTCATCTACTCTGTTCCAGTCCACAGAGGCCGTTCTGGAGGAGGGGTGCTCAGAATAAGCTGGGGTACTCAAGGAAGCCCCGAAGGAGGAATCCTGAGGAAGGGTAGTGGAGGGACAGCAGGGGCAGACCTTGTCCACCTAGTCTACCTCTGAGACATCTCCCTTTGCCTCCTCACAGCTCGGCTTCTTTAAAAGTGCCAGGCGCAGGAAGGAGCCTGGTCTGGACCCCACCCCCAAAGTGCTGGAGTGAGGCTCCGGAGGAGAATTTGAATTGATGGGGGCCAGGATACCAGTCTAGGCGGTGTGCAGGCCCAGGCCTGCAGCCCCACCGAGCTGGAGCAGAGAGGAAGCCAGCTGGCTTTGCACTTGACCTCATCTCCAGAGCAATGGCACCTGCTCCCTCCAGAATGGAACTCAAGCTGGTTTTAAGTGGAACCGCCCTACTGGGAGTCTGGGACACCTTCAACACAGATCCCTAGGGATTTAAAGGGACAACCCCACATACACCAGGCCCACCCCAAGGCCTCCCTCAAACTCTCTGGAGGGCATTTGCTGCCCCAGTTACTAAGGTTCTAGGAATTCGTCATCATCCCCATCCTCCAAAGAAAGAAACCCAGGGAGGAAGACTGTAAATACGAACTGAATCTGCACACTCCGGGCCTCTAATTCCAGAAGGACCCAAGACAGAACAGATCTAAATTCTGCCCTTTTCTCTCACCCTCCCACCCCTCCATTGGCTCCCAGGTCACACCCACCCCCTTCCCCATACATAGTCCCCTAGGCCTCCCCAAGAATGAACCCAAGGCCAAGGGCTTGATGGTGACAGCCTCAAGCCAGGGATGAAGAAAGACTCTGAGATGCAGAGACTGATAGCCAGGCAAGTGGGACCGGGATATCAGACACTGCCCTGACATGAGAGGCAGCCGGGCTCTACACCCACGTGCATTAGAATTGACCGCAACTCACACATTCCCGCACCAGCTGCGGCCCCTTGCTCTCAGCTGGCAACCCTCCCGGGCCACTTTTGTTCCCAGGTACCTCATGGGAAGCATGCAGATGACACAATCCCCGAGGCTGTGCATTCCTCCATGTCTTCTTGCTGCATCCTGCCCCCAGACGTGGACACACTGGCCCAGCTGCAGCTGGGCAGCAGGGGTAGGGTGAGGAACCTTCCCTCCCTGTATCACCCCCTCCCTACACACACACACTGCCTCCCATCCTTCCCTTATGCCCACTAGTGCACAGGGAAGGGCTTGGCCAGTGCTGTTGAGGGGTCCCCTCTGGAATGCACTGAATAAATCCTGTGCAAGGACTCCCAGAGCCTGCGCAGCCTCAGTGGCAAATATGTCATCCACCAGCCCCCAGGACAAGTGATATGACCAGTGATGGCGCCCCAAGGACAAGGGGCATGCCTGGTGCCCAGCGGAGTAATTTATGCCTTAACCTTGTTTTGAGGTAGAAAGGGGGACACATCAAAGGCATCTGTCCCCATGCATAGTACGACCTTTACTGTCGTAAATGTTTTTGAAAAATTAAAAATAGTATTTAAAAACCAAGCACTGACATCCCATTCTGTGGGCAGAGCACATCACAGTGAGCCGCACTCACCTTTGAAGGAGAGGAAGTGGATGACAGGTTCCTTGCTTCCTTCCCGCCTACCTCTACATGTCAGAAGGGACTCGTCCACCATCTGCTGCCCACATCATGCCCTCCACGTGGCTGGCTGGCCTCCATGTGACGTCTCCAGCGGTGGAACGCTCTCTCTCCCAAGATCGCCCTTTGGCCACTGTGGACAGTTAGGACCCAAATGTTTCACTGTGGCTTCCGCCCTTGGTTCCGGCTCTTCCCTCACATGCCTCCCGGACTTCTCCAGGCCAGTCTCATTGTTAACCCTCTTACACTCGGACTTTAACCAAGGCGTCTCCATTCTATTCTTGTGCCATTCACATCTTCGAATCCCAATTAGTAGAACCTTGGAAATTATTTGATCTTGTTTTTGCATAAATAAGGACACTTAGAACCAGAGAGAGCCCTAGGCTCCCACAGCAAAACCTAGACTAAACCCAAGACTGCTATCCCCCTAGCCAGATTCTATCTATCATTCAAGCCCAGCCTCAAAAGGGCTTGATGCAGAGCAAAAGGTGAAAATGGTGAAACTAAAATTTCAGCAGCAAAACCCTTTGCCTTCTAATAGAAGGAAATGTTGTTAGATCGTATTCCATTTCAGTCATCGCCCCTGTGAATGGGGTAACCTGGCTAAATAGGAATTTATGAACTTACACTCCTAAGTGCATGCTGTGATCCAGCACCAAGTCTTCCATCAGACACCATCGGACCTGAGAGAATGCTCTCATGAAAAACCTAATTTTTAGAGGTTGGCATTCATATTTTTAAAAACAGCCACCTGTGACCACACTGCAGGCCAAACAGAATATACCTGCTGGTCAGATGCAGCCCAGAGGCCACTGATGGCTACCTCTGGACTTATGGTCAGAGGCAGGGAGCCCTTATTCCTTCACACCCTTCCCCAGACCTACACCAAGACCAACCAAGTGGTCAAAAGGTGGACAGAGAGTTCTAACAAGGCCTTTAGCCTCTCGATTTCTCTTGTCAATTCTCCCTTTGTAACCCTATTTGCTCTGAAGTATAAACGTCCCAGATGAGCCTTAAGTGTGCCTGGTAGGGCAAACAATGATGCATCTTATAGGGAGCAAAGTCCGTGCTAACACAGTATGTCTCAGTCCTGGCTGCACCTTAGAACCATCTGGGAGCTTTAAAAGTGACCACTGCAAGGGCCCTACCCACTATGGATTCTAATTTCATTGGTAGGGAGAGGGGCCAAGTTTGTTTCCAACTTACCCAGGTGACTCTAATGGCTGAGCGTTGCACTCAGCAGACAAATGAATATCCAGGCTAGAAGGTCGAGAAACAGGTTCACGGGCACAGGTTCTATGAACACCAGAAGCCTGTCTTTAGCGTCGTTCAGGTTAACGGGGCTGTAGCCTGGAGTCGAGAAGGCCTTCATGTTGCACACAGCGCGTCTTTTTTGCTGCAGATTTTGCCCAGTTTTCCAGGGTCCTCCAAGCCCCCAAGAGGAGACTTAGAGGAGCCGAACAGCAGTCTCTAAAGACAATTTTGGCATTTAGAGGCAAGCAGCCCAAAGAGCAAGATCAAATCAATATTACAATTCATATTGCGGTTCACAGATCAGTGTGAACAGCAATCTGTTAAGAATAATTACGGAGCTAAGGGTTACACTCTGTGTTAACCGGAAACAACCACTTTAAAATCTCTTTTAAAAGCATTATCGACCCATCCCCCTAAAAAAAGGCCAAAATAAAGACAAAACAAAAATAAAAGCATTATTGGCCCATCCTAGACATCACTCTAAACAAGCTGCTTAGATTTCCTGTGGCCAGGTGACACTTAGGAAATTCTGCAGCAAACTTAAGTGCACTGGAGAAAAACATACCTGGGGCACAAAATCCCAACAGAGGATGGTTTTAGAATTAGGTCCTTGGATTGTCAGGATTTCTAAACCCTAGGCTCACTGGATAGTACAGGAGACAGGCCTCCGTAGGGAGTTGTGTGATGAGACGTGCAAGATGTCCTGGGTGACTTCACAGGTGAATCCAACACGGTGGGCCAGCACAGTCCTATCCACATGAGCCGCTACGCATCACTGGGGGCAGGTCCTCAGAGAAGACAGAGGCTGGCGGGCAGACCTTGTGTAGATGGCAAGAGAGGCCTCTGTTAAGTGTCCTTCAGGGACGTGGGTATCGATTAGGGCAGTTCCAGACAGCTGAGAGCTAGAAAAGAGAAATCTTGACAAGCATGCTTCTTGCTTCTGGCATTAGGTGGTGTGGGCATGCAAGCTTGGCGGGCAAACTGTGCCCCATAAAACAGATATCTCTGCAGAGCTGAGCTTCTCAAAGAGTGGTCCCAGGACCACCTCAGTCAGACCACAGACTCGTAAGTCCCTCCTCAGACTTCACAAATCCAAGTTCTGTGAGGTAATTCTAAGCACATTAAACTTACACAACAGCCATCTGGATTTCATATGACATAATAGCTATAATATTCTGCTATATTATTAGAGTAATATTCTGCTATTCTCTTTTCTTCAATATCAGTTTCCTAAACTGTCAGGCCTGTCTTAGATGCCCTTAAGCTGTGCTTGGGCTTACCTTGATGTCAGCCAGCAAAGATAATCAGCAAAACGCCCAGTGGAGTTTCTGGATTTTACTTTTGTTAAGGAAGGTGATGTTTCTAAACAAGACAGGTATCTAGGTGGAAAGGGCAAAGTGCTAACGAAAACACAGCAGAGACACTATGGAATCACTCTGTCCAGGGAGATACGGAAAAGCTTCTGCAAGATGGTGTGGACCTTTCCAACCCTAGAGGTGTTTACAAGATAAATTGCTGTCTCCATCAGTATTCAAAAGCTTTTTAGCATCAATATTATCTGAGAATAAGACACTAGACTTGAGTCAGTCCCCTGGCTTGAAGCCCGGGATGCCAAAAAGCCTGTAATGGAGACCGCTGGCCTACACGTGGCCCCTTTTCCGCTATCATGACTCACTGCACCCATGCCTCACCCCCAACAAGCGGTCTCCCCACCACCCAAATGTGCCTTGGGTGACTTAAATACAGCCATGAGTATGAATGGTCCAGTTTTTATTCCACACCACACTGGCCTGTGCTTTTACCTTCAGCTAATGTGGTTCCAACCTTTTATTCTGCACTCCTTTTGATGAAAAAAAAAAATTCCCAAACTATCTTTATGTTAGTATTAACATCAACTAGGTTCTTCTCAAAGGACAGCCAGGCTAACTGGCCACATTAAAATCTGCAGTGCTTTTGTGTCACTCTGTATTATTCTGTTAGCTTCAACATCAGGCTCAAATAGGACACCATGTTCCAAAACGGAAAGGGAAACGGGAGCAGAGCCTTGCTGGTTTAGCACGAAGAGGGAATGAGAAGCCTTGCACCTGGGCTCTAAAACCTTTCAATAGATATATTCTAAACTGCACCTGGCAAACTTACCAGGTCCAAAGCAGAGTACAAGCAGAAAGTTATTTTTAAAGGAGGGGCACTACTCCTTGAGGGACTTACCCTTTGTCGTCAGCTTTGCGTGGTCTGAGACAGTGTTCTGTTGCCCAGGCTGGAATGCAGCGGCACCATCACAGCTCACTGCCACCTCCACCTATGGGCTCAAGCAATCCCACCTCAGCTTCCCGAGTAGCTGAGGCTACCGGCACATGCCACCACACCCAGCTAATTTTTGTATTTTTGTAGAGACATGGTCTCGCCGTGTTGCCCAGGCTGGTCTCGAACTCCTGGGTTATCTCCCCAGCACTGCATTAAAAAAACAAGAGCAGCAACTTAGTGATGTGTCTGAAGTGTTTTCAGAAGATGGCCCAAGCCAAAGTCAAAGAATACCTTAAGTTTTTATTTGGAAAATTAGAGGAAATACAGAAAATCAAATTTCAAATAGGTGCATCTAACTGGAGAACAAGCTTATCAAGGACAGAGACCTTTTTTTTTTATTTTTTACTTTTGAGACAGGGTCTCGCTGTGTCACCCAGGCTAGAGTGCAGTGGCACAATCTCAGCTCCCTGCAGCCTCGACCTCCTGGACTTCAGTGATCCTCTCACCTCAGCCTCTCAAGTAGCTGGGACTACAGATGTGCACCACCATGCCCAGCTAATTTTTTTTTTAATTTTGTCTAGAGAGGGGGTCTCACTTTGTTGCCCAGCTGGTCTCCCTTATTTTTGTATGCATATCTGTGGTGCAGTGCCCGAAATACAGTATGTGTTCGGTAAGCACCAGTTTCCAAGAGTGTCTTGCCATTGATTAAGGCAAAAGCAAAACTCCAGTCCTCCCCTCTGATGGACTGAGCACGTCAAATTTTTAAAGCACAGGCAAATTAGAAAATATAATTTTGTCAAAACTTGCCAACGAGCTAAGGTTTTGTGAACGGCCTAAAATTTGCCTCTCTCATATTAAAATGTTCTAGGTCAAGTATCTGAAGGAACGTAACTACCACCAGTACTCTCTTTAGCCTACTCATCTGTCCACAGCAGACATTACTCGAAACAAAGAAGGCCGTGGTTTAAAACCTGTCTGATTTCTGCAATCTCGCTAGGCATTGCAGCCAGGGAGCAACCTGGCAGAGATCTGAAGGTGCGCTTCTCTAGTACTGGAGTCCCACAGTGAAAGAGCACTGCTCCGTGGGTCCAAAGACCCAGAGCCTACTCCCAGTTATGACACACTTAGGCCTTGTGTGGCCTTTCTGGGCTTGTGTCCTGAACTATAAAATGAGAGGACTGCACTAAATGTTTTTTTCAGATCTCTACAGAGACTCAGAATCTAAATTTGAAAACAAACATGTGCTGAAGGTGTGCTCCAATACCACCCTTTGATACTCTCCCGGCTACCTTAACCACTGTAATTAGGTACAGGAAATAAGAGCTGTGAATGCTGGAAATGAGAAGTCAGAATTACTGTTACTTGCAAATGATTCGTGTATCTGGGACATCCAAAAGAAGTAACTGAAAAATTATTTCTAAAAAAAAAAAAGAAATCCATTACAGTGCTTTTGTAAAAACATTAATATTTACAAGTACGTGTAACAATACAAACCTAGTGATAATAAAAGGAAGATCGTTGTAAGACCTTCATTAAACAGAAAAACCAAAAAAAAAAAAAAAAACTCTGGATAGAGGTATATGACTTCCCTAGCCAGATATATCTTCCTTTTGGATAAAAAAAAAAAAAACAAGCTCACAAGTGCACAACTATTCAGATGTCCCTAAATCTATTAATTCAATGCTAAACAAAATAATCTCTTAACATGATAAAATGACACCAAAGTTCATCTGGAAAAATAAACATATAATACCGGAAAAAACTAGCCACTCCCACCTCCCCACTTAAAAAAGACAAATGAAGAAATATTAGTCCAAGGCCACGTGTGGTGGCTGATGTCTGTAATCCCAATACTTTAGGAGGCTGAGGTGGGAGGACTGCTTGAGCCCGAGTTCAAGACCAGCCTAGGCATCATGGAGAAACCCCATCTCTACAAAAAATACCAAAAAATAATAAAAAGAGAAAAAAAAGAATTAGCTGAGCATAGTGGCACATACCTGCAGTCCCAGCTACTTGGGAGGCTGAGGTGGGAGGATCACTTGAGCCCAGGAGATCAAGGCTACGTTAAGCCATGATTGCACCACTGTACTCCAGCCTGGGTGAGAGAGTGAGACCCTGTCTCAAAAAACAAACAAACAAAAACCAAACAAATTATAGGAAAATCAAAATTTTAAACCAAAGAAGAGAAGGAGAAAGAAGGGAAGGGAAGCCATAAAAGTGTCTTATTCAAATAGATCACAGGTTAAAAAAAAACGTGTAACTTGTAACTAGGAATAGAGACAGCCTTACAAGCAGGATATAAAACCATTTTTTAAAATTGTGATAAATTTGACTATACAACAATGTAAACTTCAGATACAAAACTATCATATTTTAAGTAAATAAACTAAAACTATTACACGACAGAAAATGTCCTCAAACTTCTAAGGAACTTCTATCAAGTAGTTAAAAAAAAAAAAAAAAAAAAAACCAAAGCAAACACAGTCAATAAATTTATGAAAGTGTTCAACCTTACTCATAATAAAGGCACACAAATCAAACCATGAAATATTATTTTTCATTAATCACAACTTTGTAAAAACTAAATGATTAGATATCTGATGCCAGTAAAGATGTGGACAGATGGAAGGCAATTTGGTAACCTCTGTCAAGATTTTAAGCAGTCTGAAAACCAAGTTCCAGTACTCAGAATGAATTTGTCCTATAAGTATTGTACATAAGGACATTCACTGCAGCATGATTTGAAATATCAAAAACTGAAAACCTAAAAGTCCATCAATAAGATCTAGTTAAATAAATTTTCAGTCAACAGAATTAAATGCTATAAAGTTATAGTTTTAAAAATCTACACATTTAGAAATGGAAAATGCCTAAGATATACGAAATGAGATAGATGAGATGCAGAATAGTGCTGCAAAGGTAGAAGTTGATTTGCATTTTAAAAAACAAAAAGGAGAAACAATACATATGTGCGCAGAAACATTCTGGGAAGCTACTCAAACTACCAATAGTGATTTTCTCTGCAGAATCCAAATGGGAGGCGGGGAGAGATGGGAAGGGAACTTTTTAAAAATATTTTTGAATTTTTCTTTACTATCTGAATTTTTTCCCATGCACATATATAACTTTGACGACTTTTTTTTTAAGGAATTCAACAAAACAACATCGCAACTTAGGCACATTGAATAATAAAGACACAAACCTCAAAGCAGTTTTTTTCAAACATTTACTGAACACAAACACCATTTTTTCCTTTTACACAGCAAGATTGTTAGTTTCAAATTAGCTGAGCTATTAGGACTGTCAATTGCCATGAAACTAAAAATGACTCTACATGTCAAACTCAAACAGAAAATGTCATGCAATATATGAAATCACTAATAGACCTCTGGTGCAGTCAGCAAGTTTACTATGTTTATTAAAGTCACATAAATGGTTTGACAAAAGTGCACAATAGAATGACATCACTGGTTTGTTATAAATCACAGTGAATTACTAGAATACAATAATGTAGTTCCTCTACACGGAGGACTGCAGGATGGGGTGAAAAGGATAGGGTCTTTTCCATCGATTAGGCCAGTCAGATTTGACTCCCCAACTACGTACCTCTGAAAAGACTGGTAAGGAAAGCTGAGTTTCTTTCCTCATCTTTTCTTCTCTACCAGTTACTAAGCAACAACAAAAAAAGCCATGCACAAGTTTTATAACGCCTGATAAAAAATAGACACAAAATCTTGTTCATTTCATCACTTAGCAAGCTTGCATCTTCGCTCTTTCATTTTTCTGATTAGGCCATTCATCACATGACTCACCCTCAATAAAAGCTGTTAATAATTTAGCAATACTCACCCCTGTATGCACATCAAGATACACTCCCCATAACCATCAAGTCACTATCCCTTCCCTACACATTAACACAAAGGTACACACCACAAACCTAGACTAGAGACCACATTTACTTTACAGTTTAAAAAATGAATTTATCTCCACTATCAATAGTGTAGTATGTATTTCAGATCCCATAATTGGGGTAGGGCATGCTGTACGACCCAGCCCATCTAAAGATTTGGGCAAGTCTGCCAGAAATACGTCAGAAAGCCCTGCCATGTGATATACACATAGGAGTTTTCTACTTTCAAGAGATGACACCCAGAACAAAGCTATGCATTTTCAGAGTAGGAATGGACGCACACCTTAAAACCTCTGGACTAAATGTTTCGTGGCACAAAAGGCAGAGTTTGGTTTTCTTTAACCCCTTTTTAATGTTATAGTACAGTCAGTGAGAAAGGCAGACTAGTCGTGTGTGCATCAACACATCTGACTAACTTGAAAAGGAACATTTAAGATTCTTACAGAAAATCTACCATAAAAACAAGTCCTCTATGCTTCCATCCATCTACTCACTAATTCAGCCACAGGCTGTTTCTAAACCAGCAAACTGTAATCAAAGGTCTAACAACTCACTCCTCACCCCACCCCATTCCATTCCAAAAAAAAAGAAATGCTTCTGCTTCAATAACCCAAAGTGGTCTTATTCATAAAGTAGCTGCCTCAAAACTATGGTGGAAACTGTTAACAGTGTGTTGCTTCCTTAAAATTTTAATTTTCAAAACACTTGTCAAATAGAGTTGGTATTTAGAAAGCTGCTGCCCCCAAATCAAATGTTACTTCAAACAATGTTATCATACCTAAGTTCTCACAATTACCAATTATTAGTCCACTATTAGTATAATGAAATAAAACCTTCTCAGAAACAAGCAAGACCAAAGCTTACAGATGGTCTGCTTTGGAGTTTTGTTTATGTAAAATTCCCACAGCCAAGAACCTGAACGTGGTTGGGCTGTGGCCTACTACAGCAACCAAGGCAGACTGAAAGAAGCCATGTTGTCCGTGTCAATTCTAATATAAAAAATATTCCACCTTCTTTATCAGTTGAGGGGATGGGTCTGCTGCCCATTTCTTGAGTTAAATTGTTAACCTAAACTCAATAGTTCACTTCTGCCAACTCTATTAAGAGCATAAAACCCACTTAAGTTTCTCATGATTTGCAAATGAAAACATCCACCTGGGCCTCCCTAGCTCATCCAGATTTATATGACAATTACTAAACAGGACAGAGAAGTTGTGGTTGAATCTATAATACCATCAGTGTTACAACTGAAAGCGTAAGTGTATCAACAGTAAACATCAAATGACCAAAGTGGCTGCAAAATGGAGACAGCCTGAGTTTCACAGAGGGCTGAGACATAGAACTATCATTGTCTTACCTATTTTCCTTTTTTTTAAAAAAAAAAATTAAGTTTGGGAAGGGTCTGGCTAAACATAGTATTTTAAAACAATTCTACTAAAAACATTTTTTTTTAAAAACAGGCATGTAGATCACTTATTTCAAGAATGATTTTATACAGGTGTTTCACAATACGCATTTGGATTGATTTTACAAGATAGAATTAGATTCTCAGCAAGATACTACACAATTTACTACTATACTAAACAAAGGAAAAAATCTAATTACCATTAGCATAGTTCATAGTTTATTCCACTGTCTTCAAATTCGTCCTCCAACCTGTCAGCATTTCATTCAACAGTTTTACTGTCTCCAGCACTGTCTTCCCTTCTCAAAAACAGAATGTCATTAAATTTTGATGTCTGAATATGTACACATAATCATTATCCTCATTTTATAAATAAGCAGTGTCTTAAATAGTGCTGGTCCTGGGTAGCCAAAGGGATGAAATGTGTTTTTAAAACATGCAACGTTATCTGATATTTTAAGTTTTGATGTTTAAATAAAAATAATATACATTAATAATGGAACCAACCGAATACCAAGTATCAAAGCTATTCCTCAGACTGTCCAATAAGTAGGCCTTGTAGTTTGGAAAATAAAGGGTCTGATCTGAACCATGGAAAAAGCATGATTCACTCACCTTGAAGAAGTACCTTTTCTCTTGCAGGCCACAGAGAGTTGCTAAGAGCAAGGTACAGTATTTCCTTGATTCATACCAGGAGGATCAAGTCTGGTAATTTTCAAATTAGGGCTCACTCAAATACCTCCCTTTAAGCCATCCTAAAAACCTTCCTTGTAAAATCTCAGGTTAGGAAAATACAAATCTATTACCGTGACAGAACTTACCATCAAAACATTCCTAACTGAAGCAAGAAGACACACAAAGCATAACAACAACTGTAAAAAGTATCTTGCATCCTTGGGGGAAAGTCCCCCCTTCTGCCCCCTCCCAGCCTTCAAAACATCCCCTTTTGTGGGATACTTCTGTTTTATTTAAGGCCCTAGGTGCTCATTTTGCCTTGGTCGTTGTTTTATACTGATCCAACTGCAACCTTTCTCTTATACTTTACAAAGCATTATCCATAGATAAAATGTTAATTAAAACCTTATTTTTTTTAAGTTTATATCTGATGCTGCTACATCATTATAATACTTTTCATTAAAGAAAAAAAAAAAGCTGCAGGTCTTCACTTACAGTACCATGCACTATGAGTAGCTAAGGCATTCATTTGGCACTAGAGAGAAAATTACAGATACAGCTAATTTTGCTTTATCATTTTTAACATCAATAGAAATAAGTGTATAACTTTCACTTGAATTTCTGCGATGCTTAAAAGATAATCACAGAATACCCTTTTAGTTTGACAGTTAAAATGTTGCCATTGAAACAAAACAAAGCAAAAAACCATAAAGACCTCTGTATAGCCTGTCGGAATAAGTGACATTTTGTGGTTGAAAAATTTGCAGCTCTCAGACAAAATTACCTTTCAAGTGGCATGGAGAATTATTTTTATCATAAAAAATACATAAGTTCCTAAACCACACTAGTGATATTTCACTTCTTGTCACAGACTTAGAAAGTGAAAAAATTCAAAAATATCCAGGTTCCTTTTCATCACAAATAAAATACCTTCTTAGGGAGGCACAAATAATGCCTTCTGGAAAAGTCGTTTCCAAATTTTAAAAGATAAGATACAGGAGGAAAAGGGACAAGGGGACAAAAATAAAATGTGTAACTATACTGTGACAATTTGTTTCCTAAGAAAACAGCATTCATAATTTTTACGTGTCTATGAGCTGAATCAAATAGACTGCTGCAATTTAGATACATTTCATTAAAATAGACTTTGAAGAATTCAAACCTAAAGGCAGAGTCCATCAAGATTCTCTGAAAAGTGGATTTACAATGATAACCATTTCGTACATACTACCCAGCATAATGCAACAATTTCAAATGGATTTAACTTTATAAATGTGTAACTATTATTAAATTAGTACATTTTCCAGATTAATCTGCAGCTATTTTTTAAAAATCCTCCTGAATGCTAAAATGTGCTGCATCACTCCATATAAGTAACGGAAGAGCGAAAACTATCCACAGCAGTTTGGCATGTGCAGAACACCTGGATATCCCATTCCTTTTAATGTTCCTTTTTAGTTTTTTTCTTCATGAACTCCTCAA
This sequence comes from Lagothrix lagotricha, assembly GCA_963574225.1. NCBI lineage: Eukaryota > Metazoa > Chordata > Mammalia > Primates > Atelidae > Lagothrix > Lagothrix lagotricha. The sequence goes on along the minus strand of CAUYNB010031875.1, from coordinate 67,799 downwards.
AACTGCTGCATGGATAACACGCTGTCATAGGCTTAACAGAAATACTTTTGCAAGCAGCTGTTTAAAACATTATCAACTTGAAATTATAAATGTCCCTTGTTACATAAACAAAACATTTTATATCTGTTCCTTTAAGAAAAGAAAGACAAATAGGTGACCAATATCCAAATACCTTATAGTTACACGAAAACAATGATGTGGCTGTGTTTAAAGTGTCTGAAATCAGTTACCATGAGGCAAGAAAAACAAATACAGAACTAAGGAAGGATGGGATGGGAGGAAGGGTGGTGGAAAGAAAAGCAGAGTTTATGAACACATAATTCTATTGTCTGTGATTCAAGTCCTTTACTTTTTAGCACCACATTAAACGATTTTACATATCCAGTCACTTAATGAAATCCAACAAACTCTTCAAGAGTTCTGGGGATCTGGTCTTGGTAGTTAATGTCATTGGCCCGAACTGCTCGGGCAGCCAGGCACTTGAGACTCATCTTCATTTGAGTTTTAAGTAGTATTTCAGATACCCCAGTTGTACTTTTGTCTAACGGAGTCTTATTCTGTTTATTCGTCATGTCAGTGTGAGCTCCAGCTTCAACTAGGCTAATGATGATAGAGTGCAAGGTCAAAAAATCACTGATGGGCCTGTTGTACTGAACGATGATATGAAGGGCGCTGTTGCCCTCATTGTCCACGGCATTCACCTCAGCACCACAGTCCAGCAGGAGCTTTGTGACAAGCGCATTTGGAAAGCTGCAGACGTCATTGGTGTGGAAATCGTCCACTGGAGTATTGGAGTTGACAGCTAGATGCAGCAAGGTGAAACCTTCACGAGTTCTGGGATCAAGGTGAATCAGGTTGTAGATCTGCTTGTTAATTTTGCACTGATCCTCTTCGCTGCACTGTGTTTTGGTAGAGATGCACACTAAATACAGAAAGGTATAGAGATTACATTCGTAATTGTCCATAGCATTGTGGACATCAGCATCTGAAATATTTTTCACTCTGTTCATACTTTGTTCTATTTCCAAAACACTGCATCTCAAAACACATTCTATGTCTGGGGCCTTCACAGTTTCATTCAAATGTATCATTTGTGAGAAAACTTGAGCAAATCGAAGAAGATCCTTGTGGGTGTTCCTGTTCCCTTTCTGTCTAAGATGCAGGGCATGAAGCCACAACTTGATACACTGCTCAAATTCCATGTTATCCGCATAAACAGCCCCCCTGTAAATGATGGGATGAGAAACATCAATATTGTCCGCACCTAAAATCCGTTCCCGAACTATAAGGCCTTCCATGTGAAGAGCATCTCTGTCTTGCCGAATGGATTCCAGTTCCTGAGGATTTCTACATTCAGTTCTATTCCCATAAGCATGAATTGGTGGAAGAACCTCTTTTTCAAGAATGTTATCGCCGTCTTGAAACCTCTCTAACATGGCTAAATATAGATAGTGGTATGTCTTCATGATGTCATAGTTCTCACGGTCATTTGCGAAGGAGGCACCCAAGAGTTCCAAAGCTTCGATTCGACTTCTTCGGTCGCAATCAGCATGAGAGAGTAACAGTTCAACAACATCCGCTTTACAGCTTTCGGCAGCTACTTTCAATGGCGTCATCCCATGGCCATTCACCACTATAGCAGCACGCCATTTTATCAGCTCTTTCACAATATCTATGTGCCCAGCTTCCGCTGCGAAATGCAACGCTGTGGCCCCACAGTGCGCTTTAGCGTTAGGGTCAGCACGCTGTTCTAAAAGGTATCTGACCACATCAGTGTGTCCCTTATATGCTGCAATCATTAGGCAGGTGTTGTCGTATTTGTTGGCAATGCTGATGCTGGCATTATTTTCAACCAAGTATTTCACAATGTCCAGTCTGCCATCGAAGCAGGCTGCCCGCAGGGGGGTTGAATTAGTTACTGTGGTATGGTTCACGTTGGCTCCATGGCTGACTAGAAGTTTAACAACTTCAAAATGTCCTGCTCCAGCTGCACACCAAAGAGCAGTGGCACCATCAATGACATACCTACACATGACAAGAATAAGCAGTTAGATAACGGAGGCCACAGCCTAACACACATTTAAAGGACATATTCACTCGCACCGACCGACACCTCACTCTCCAGAACACTAATAAAACATCAGTTCTCATGAAAATAAAAACAGGTAACTTAAGAAAAGCACTTTGCATAGGACTTGTACCTAATATAAGCTCAATATATGCTAGTTTTACTATTACTACAGTATATAACCCTTAAAAGCAAACCTGAAAAATCACCAACTTTCCACTAGCAAAACTAAATATACTTCCAAAGGCACAGAGAAAACGTACGGAGGTAGCTTCTTCACCACCAAAGTTGATCCATTGGCTCCTAGAAGAACAGCGTGTTCCTCCTTCCCAGTAGCCTCCAAGGAGCAAGCAGTTTCTGACAATTATGAAAGCCACCCCAACCCTGCATTAGAGCTGTACCAGACACTGCTTTAAAAAGAAAAAAAGTAGCCAGGCAGGTTGGCTCACACCTCTAATCCCAGCACTTTGGGAGGCCGAGGCGGGTGGATCACAAGGTCAGGAGTTCAAGACCATCATGGGCAACATAGTGAAACCTCGTCTCTACTAAAAATACAAAAAGTTAGCTGGGCGTGGTGGTGCATGCCTATAATCCCAACTACTCAGGAGGCTGAGGCAGGAGAATCGCTTGAACCCCAGAAGCAGAGATTGTAATAAGCGGAGATCGCGCCACTGCACTCCAGCCCAGGCAACAGTGCAAAACTCCGTCTCAAAAAAAAAAGAAAAAAAGAAAGCAGGTAAGTTTTCCCTAAGATAAGTGAGTACTGCACTACAGCAATGAGAATGAAATAATTACTGCTCCATACACAATATGGATAGATAACATAAACCTGTTGCTGAGGAAAAGAAGTTAGATGAACACAGTGCATATTATATTAGTACATTTACATACCTATCTGCAGTTAGAAGTGAGGATACTGGTTACTTTTGGGGAGAAGTAGTGAATGAGAGAGAGCACAAAGGGGACTACAGTAAACAAATACGTTCACTTTGTGAACTTTTTATACGTTTATAATTAGCACATTTTTCTCTAAGTTATGCTCCAATTTAAAAGTTTTAAAATATACATGTATATGTGCATACATATACTGCTTGTCTATGTGTGTTCCTCAATCAACCAGTATAGGAAAAAAATATTAAGAACAGGAAATAATTAGCACTTTTGGAAAACTAAGCAGGTATCTTCTCTGACATGACTGGACTTGTGGCTCCATATATACCACTTACTTACTGAACATCTGGTATGTCCTAGGTTCACTATTTAATGTACAAAATGAGACTATTGCTAGAGTCCAATCTTTCCCACCTTTCTACTATTAATTTTCCCCAACCTCTATTTCTCAATTTTTTGCCAGTAACCAAAAGATCTGAGAAGTCAATGTTTATTGGAGATAGTCTACTGTGCTAGAAGCAGAAGTATATTTGGAAGTGTTAAGAAGAAAGGTTGATCAAAGCAATATTCACCAGAGCAATTAAATCTACATACCAAAACCCTCACTAGTGAGCTTCTCACCATACAACCTCGTAACACTGGTCAAATTATATCCCCAATGAAGTAAAAAAGAGTATAATGCTCCTGGAGCTAGAGTTTAAATGTGTCCTCACCAAAATTCAGGTGTTGCCAATGTGAACAGCATTAAGAGGTGATGAAGAGGTGATTAGATCATGAACACTCCTCCCCTTGTGAATGAGATTAAGGACTATATACAAGAGGTGTTAGACCAGGCATGGTGGCTCACGCCTATAATCCCAGCACTTTGGGAGGCTGAGGTGGGCAGATCACTTGAGTTCAGGAGTTCAAGATCAGCCTGGCCAGCATGGTGAAACCCTGTCTCTACCAAAAATACAAAAATTAGTCGACATGGTGGCACACGCCTGTAATCCCAGATACTAAGGAGGCTGAGGCAGGAGAAATCGCTTGAACCTGGGAGGCAGAGGTTGCAGTGAGCCAAGATCGCACCACTGTACTCCAGCCTGGGTGACAGAGCAAAACTCCATCTCAAAAAAAAAAAGAGGCTTTAGCAATGTTCAGCTGGCTTGCCTTTTCACCTTCCACCACGTGAAGACACAGCATTCCTCTCCTCCGGAGGATGAGGTCCTCACCAGACAACTGAACCTGTCAGCACCTTGATCTTGAACATTCCAGCCTCCAGAAATATGAGAAATAAATTTCTGCTCATAAATTACAGTCTCAGGTATTTTGTTACAACACCACAGAACAGACTAAGACATATAAATATCATGGTTTAATCCCACTTAACATCACCACAAAAAACAACATCCTTTATCACTTCTACTGAAAATACTCATTTTATAATAATTTAAGCAATTACTTCTTCATTTTCAAATAATGACACAAAGTGTTTATAACCAAAAGCCTTCTTATCAAAAGTGGTTACTTACAGAGAAGAGGCTAGGACTGGCTGGGAAGAGACTTGAAGGTAATGGAAATGTCCTATATTTTGATCTGGGTGGCAGCCACATGGATGGATATTTAGGTAAAAAACTTATCAAACTGCATACTTAAGATCTCTGTGGGGGGCGGGGCAAAAATGAAAAAAAAAGATCTCTGCATTTTACTGTATGTAAGATATACCTCAAAAAAAAAATCAGAACCTCCTGAAATTTTTTTGATTTTTATTTTTAAAAATGCACTGTTAATTGATATTTTCAAAAAACTAAAGCATAAATCAGGCCAGGTGCAGCAGTTCATGCCTGTAATTCCAGCACTCTGGAAGGCAAAGGGGCGGATCACCGGAGGTCAGGAGTTCCGAGACCAGCCCGGCCAACATGGTAAAACCCCATTTCTACTAATAATACAAAAATTAGACAGGCATGGTGGTACATGCTTATAATCCCAGCTACTCGGGAGGCTGAGGCAGGAGAATCGCTTGAACCCAGGAGGCAGAGGTTGCAGTGATTGTACCCATGTATGCACTCTAGCCTGGGGACAAGAGCAAAACTCTATCTAAAAAAAAAAAAGGAAGAATCAAGAAAATAAGACACTACATCAGTGATGCCAACTGTATGTTTTGCAAACAATTGTTTAATTAAAATTCAATTATGTTTTTATTGTCATGTTTATATAAAGTTCAATAAACATTTTTTCATTGCCAGAAAATACCATTGGCAACAGCATCCAAAAATACCAATATCTAGTAATAAATCTAAGGAAACACATCCAAGACTTCTACACTGAAAACTACAAAACACTCCTGAGATAAATAAATGGGAAAATATTCCATGTTCATGATCCAGAAGACTATCTATAATGTTAAGATGTCAATTCTCCCCCTAAATGATCTATAGATTTGATATAAGTCAAATCAAAATCCCAGCAGGCTGTGTGATGTGTGTGTGTGTGTGTATGTGTGAGCCCAAGAGGTCAGGGCTACAGTGAGCCATGATCAGGCCAGTGCACTGTAGCCTGAGCAACAGTGCAAGACTCTGCCTCTAAAATGGGAAGGAAAGGGAGGAAGGGAGAAAGAGAAACGATTGACAGGCCAGTTCTAAAAAGAATATGGAAATGCAAACAACCAAGATAATCTTCAAGAAAAATAAAGTTGGAGGACAAACTACAGTAATTAAAATAAGTGCTAGCATGGGGATAAAATAATATTATCAACAGACCAAAAAAAAAAAAAAAAAACCCTCCAGAAATAGATGCACACATACAGAATCCCTTGATTTCTGACAAAGGCTCCAGTGACATTTAGGTAGAAAACAGTCTTTTTAATAAATACTTCTCAAGCAACAAGATAATCTATACAGAAAATAATTAACCTTGATTCCTACACCTCACAGTACATACAAAAATTCAAGACATAGTATAGACCTATACTAGAAAAAGCAAAACAATAAAAGCTTCTTAAAAAAAAAAAAAAGCCATAGACTATAATGAGCTTAGTGTTGATCACAATTTCTTGAACAGAATACCAAAAAAGCATTAACCATTAAAGAAAAAGTATTTACTAGATTTCATTAAAACTGGAACTTCCATTCATCAAAAAACATTATAAAGAAAGCGATTAAGTGGCCGGGGGCAGTGGCTCACACCTGTAAACCCAGCACTGTGGGAGGCTAAGAAGATTGTTAAGCCCAAGAGTTCAAGACCAGCCTGCACAACACAGCAAGATCCTGTCTCCACTCTATTTAAGAGAAAAACAGGGGAAAAAAAAAAAAAAAAAAAAAGACTGAACAAGTATACTTCACAAAAGATATCCAAATGGCCAATATGCATATGAAAAGACGCTCAAGATAATTACCAAGGAAATGCAAATTAAAACCTGTTTAACAATATATACACCCAGCAGAATAGCTAAAATTAACAAGACAGACAGGGTAATACTAAGTGTTGACCAAGATATGGCAACTGAAATTCTCACTGCTGGTGGAAACTGCAAGTAGGAATGTAATTTGGTTGTTGAACTTCAGGGAAACGATTTGGCAATATCTGTTAAACAAACACCTACCCGGTGACCCAGCAATTCCACTCCTTGATATATACCAGATAACTAAATGCAAATGTCCACCAAACAACACACACAAATGTTCACTGCAGTTTTACTCATAACGGTCAAGCACTGGAAACAACCAAAATATTAATTAACAGGAAAATGGATAAACTGCAGTATATTCATGCAATGGAATAACACACAGCATTAAAAAAAGAAACTACTGATACATGCAAGTACATGGATGAATCTCAAAGACACCATGTTAAGTGAAAAAAGCCAGACAAAAAGAGTACATACAACATAATTCTGTTTATCGGAAGTTAAAGTGCAGTCAAAAGTAATCTGAGGTGACAAACTTTGTATTAGTCTGTTTTCATGCTGCTGATAAAGACATACCCGAAACTGGGCAATTTACAAAAGAAAAAAAGGTTTACTGGACTTACAGTTCCACATGGCTGGGGAGGCTTCACAATCATGGGAGAAGGCAAGGAGCAGCTAGTCACATCTTACATGGATGGCAGCAGGCAAAGAGAGCTTGTGCAGGAAAACTCCCCCTTATAATAACCGTCAGACCCCGTGAGACTTACAAGAGAACAGCATGGGCAAGACCTGCCCCCAGGATTCAATTGCCTCCCACCAGGTCCCTCCCATAACACTTGGGAATTCAAGATAAGATATGGGTGGGGACACAGCCAAACCCTAACAGAAGTCAAAAATAATCATTACCTCTGGGAAAGGAAAGAGAGGAAGCTGAGAAGGAGTACAAGGGAAACCTTTAGAGTGATAAAAATGTTCTACACATTTATCTAGAAAGCGATTCAATGGATGTAAACATATTAAAAATTCATTGTACAGTACTGTACACAAGAATCATGCACTTTGCTGGATATGTTATACCTCCACGAAAAAACATATAATTAAAAAGAAAAGCACAAATGACTTTAAGAAAAAACAGTTTAAATGAATATGAGTAATTTATACCAAATACTTCCGTTGTGCCAAGCACTGTATAAACTGCTGAATATGCAATATATCTCAATCTTCACAGTAACTCGATGAGGTAGGTACTATTACTATGCCTTATTACGATTATATTATAGTTTAATATAACTACTACGCAGAAAAATACAAAAGTACTTGGAATACCATAAAATGCATCAAAAGGAAACATAGTACACATCATTGTTCAAACATTTGTTTCCATTTAAAGTACATTTCCAAATTGGTTAATGTAATCAAAAAATACATAGTTAATACATAGTGACAGTTACATAGTTACAATGTTCCCTTGCACTGGATTGGCTTTGTTTTGAAACAGGGTCTTGCTCTGTCGCACAGGCTAAGTACAGTGGCACAATCACTGCTCACCGTGGTGGCATAACCACTGCTCACCACAGCCTAGATCTCCCAGGCTCATGGGATCCGCCCGCCTCAGCCCCCTTGTGTAGCTGGGACTGCCTACTACCTTTTTGCTTTGTTTTGTTTCATTTTTGGAAAAGATGAGGTCTCACTACGTTGCCCAAGATGGTCTCAACTTCCTGAGCTCAAATTTATTCCCACCTCAGCCTCCCAAAGTGCTGTGATTACAGGTTTGAGCCACTCCAACCGGCCTGGTTTTTAAGACATCAAATTATTATGTGACAGGGAACAGGAATCTAAACTACTTCAAACTCAAGAAATGTTAGATTAAAATAGGCAATCACACACATTATCTTTAACCCTAGCAATAACCCTACAAGTAAAGCATTACCCTCATTTTAGAGATGAAAAGAGACAAAAAGTGATTAAAATATTTTTCTGATTTTAAACTTCTCAGAATCTGTGATGTAAGAGTAAAAATTAAATTATAAGTATTCATTTGGTTTCTATAATGGAAACTACTTTGTTCAGTTTAATATTCTTCCTGGTATAGTCTAATAATTTCCATTTTTCCCCTTGAGGTACAGTAATTTGACAGGTAACTGATAGCCTCCAGTTACCTATCTCTATTGAGGCAATTAAAAATTGTAAAGATATTCTGTGACAAAAAAAAAATCAATGCAGAATGTTTCATGATAAGACTAGTCCTTCAGAAACATTAGCCTTGGTAAGTTTAGAATTTCTACATCTAAATCAAAATATTAATCAGATTAAAGAGAATTATAATACAAACATCTATGACATTCCTCCATCTATAAAATCTAGCTAAAATTGTAAGACTATACTGCCTCAAAACAAAATACCAAATGCATTTAACAGAAATTAAAGATAAAATAAAATTGACGCAATATTTACTAAGTTCCTAGAGGAGAAGCACTATAAAACCATTATCTTTCTAGGCCCAGTCCAAAATTACAATGCGAGTTCTCTATTATGTATTCATCTTCAAAACAAGAAACTATAATCTGATATTCACCTTTTCAAACAAATAGTATGCATCAGATGATGGAAACTTTTCACAATAAGAGATAACATTTCTGATCACAAGGCTAAGCTGATCTATTACCTGGATCAATTTGAAAAAGAAATGCCTGGTTCAAGCATTTGAAATGGAAATAAAAATTCATTCAATATAAATGATTTCCACTTCATTTTAACCAAAATGCTTAAAAATCATGTATTACATTAAATGTAATTCCTTGAAATATATATTGCCAATGACTTTCTAAATGAAGTCAAATACTGTCATGTCCATCATGCCTTTCCTCTACCTGAACATTTATCAGAAGTATTAGTACTAGCACTGACTTTAAAAGTAACAACACTCAACAAAAAGCCTCAAAATTCTCGGAGGTCCTATTCTCCCCATCCACATCAGCAAACCTTTTCAAGGACAGGTGGTCCCCACAAACTCTGGCAGAGAGCAGTCACACCCTCAGAACTCAGGCCAGCATAATATTCCATGGTCACATGACACCTCCCCCTTGTTCTGTTCCATTTTTATAACATTCTTAACAACAGCTTCCCACTATTCAACTAAGGGATCTTCTTTCATTCCTACTCATGTGACTTTTATATCAACATGGTGTTCACATGTTAAGCCGCAATACAATCATCTCAAATGTTACTCCTAAAAATGTGAACAAGAACTCAAATGGCTTAATCTAGGTGGGTGGTCCCTTTCCCCTTGAGGCTCTATCATGAATCCACTTTAGTTTCCTAAGGTATTACCGAAGTTTTTAGGTAGAACACGAGACTTCTTAAAACTTTTTGTAATATTTAATGTCTGTCTCTCTGACACACACATAGAAAACACATCAAACCCATAATTACACAGAAACTATTACACAGGATGAAGCTAAGAAGTAAAACACTCTAAAGGCAAAGATAAAGCAAATAATAGAAAATGTAAAGAAAGATATTAAGTAAACAGCAGGATAGTCAGTGAACAATTCGGCCAAAAATTGTGAAGACAGCATGTGAATGACTAAAAATTAGAAACACTAATCTACTTCAGAACACACAGAGAACCTGTTAATCCCCACCTGGCCATGGGTCTCAAGTGCCAATGGGGAGAGGGGGCTGGATATGTATTTTTCAAAGGTCAGTCCCCAAGAGTCAAGTGAGCTTTCTGCTGTTAAAGTACTCAGGCTAACATTTTCACAATGTCTGAAATAAATGCAAAGAGAAATCATAACACACGTTTTTCATTCTAAAATGCTAAAATCATCTGGCTAAACTGTAAAATAATCTCACAGAGGGTGTGAATGGGCAGAGAGGTGACCAGAAACATCAATACCTCTTTTATTAATTAATTTGTAAGCTTCTCAAAAGTAGAAACCTTAGATTTCCTGTACCTTACATTTCCTCCAGAACATGACACAGGTTAGGCCCATCATAAGCACTGAATAAAGATGCAACTATTTTTACGTAGCAGCTAATAAATTCATAATTGTAATAATCCATAAGCTAAACTGATACATAGAATCAAGGAGATGAAATCATAAATGATAGAAACATTTGAGATTGCAGTTTCACCAGTCTTACTCTTAGTACTTTATTAAGGGATCACCAAAATCCGGTCTCCAGCTCTCTCTCCAGTCTCCCACAATCTCTTTCTTAACTGCTCCAACTTGAACGCCTTCTCACAACAGCACTGAAACACCAGTCACTGCAACAGCACCATGCTGCTGCCCCTCCCCTTCACATCCTACTATTCCTTAAAGGACAGCTCCAACATCACCTCCTCTGTGAAGCCTTTCCAGATTCTCGCCCCCCTCCATAAAACTGAGCACTTCCTTTCCCTGTTTTCCCTCAGTAATCCAAAAGATTTCTACAACCCTAAATGGCACGGCATCTGTGAATATTCACATATATTATTTCTCTCCCCACACCCAGACTGTCAACCTCCATGACAGAAGAGTATGTTACTCATCTCTGCATATCCAATCCCTACCAAAGAACCTAGCACACAGCAGGTGTTCAATAAATGCTTACTTACCGACCCCATTAATTTCTCTAGCCAGTACAGAACGCTGGGCAAGGTAAGCCACTACACAGGCTCAATGCTACATTTCTAGTCATTTCAAGTTCTTTTAACTGCCACCTCAAAACATCTCTTTGACGACTGGGAAAGATGGTAACAAGCAAAGCCTTTCTAAATTCTCTAGAAAACTCTTTTCTCGCCCCACTATTCTCCCTTGTGCACACTGCCGCAGCAGCAGTATTCCCAAGCAGGTGTTATTACAGAAATTCATATCTCAATGACTGCAGGTGTCTGTACAGCTGGAACGGTACTGGGGGTTCAGAGGTCACTGTGCTTCACTCCTCTAGGTATGAGAATGCAAGGAGTTACAGAGAGGACACGGAAGCCAGTAAGGAAAAACAAACATGAATCAGGTGGCCATCTTTGGTCAACATGAAGAAAAGCATCTCCTTAACGTGCATAATGGTGATACTCGAGATATAAGCCATTACCCAGAGGCTACCATTTCATTAAGATGTAACGCTATGAATATTTTCCATTCATCTAAAATAACATAAAAAGCTTTTATTGTTTAAACCTAAAAAAGAATCAACCAAAACTGAACATTTCCCTAGTCATCTTAAAGAAATGCTTTTTCAATCGAGTTTTAGCCAGGCAGATTTTAATCACCAAAACTAAAGATATATATTTGTATGCTCAGATCCTATTTACTTCAAAAGAAAAAAAAAAGCTAAAATCGCTTATGTACTAGCACAAGTCAACCAAAACAAATGTAGCAAAATCGTTATGCAGTTGTAATCTGTGAAACATGTTATAATCCTCCAGCACAGAAAAGAGGATAATGTCAAACCTGACAATTCTGGTCAAACATCCAAAAATACGTACAATTAAACTCAAAGGGCAAATCTTAGGCGTAACAATGTGCAGTTTTAAACTTCCCACCTCGACTAACAGTAAATGATCAAGTTTCCCACAACATCACAGGGTAAGATGTGATTTAAGAATGTCATCATCTCTCACACCAGGTCCAATGCCGTTTCTGCAGTCAGTGTATCTACACCAGGCAATGTATCAATCAGAATCAAGTCTTGAGATGGCTGGCTGCGTGACAATCCCTCGCGAGGCTGCAGCTGCGGCTCGTTCTAGGTGCTTCATTTGACATTAAGGCCCCAGCAGCCCACTGACGGTTTTATGGAACCACTCACTTGAAGGGGGTAAAAATGGATGCCCACATAACTCTTTCGGAGTTCTTCAATGTTAACTGCTGACCTCCTTAATTTCTGATCAGTTACGACACCGATTCCATTAAAAGTAAAACCTAGAAAAGCAGCCACCTCCTTCAAATGGATTGTTCACAGACTAGCAGAGAAGACTATTAGCTCTCAAGGCCGAGGGTGTGGTTATCTCCCCACTGAGGGAATGAGGGGTAGGGGCTGTTGAGGAGGGACAGCAAAACATGGGATGGAGTATGAGCCGTGGAAGATGAAGTGGGCATTAGCGGGGCAGAAGGAGGTGCAAAAAGGGGTGAAGTGAGTACCTACAAGAAGAGAGGGTAAGAGAGGGTGAGGGAGGGGAGGGCCCGCGAATTAATGAGTCCGAGCGCGTCGGAAGGACGCTGGCTCGGGATGTACCTACCCGTCGAAGCGGACGGTGCCAGTCTGCTGAGTCTGCACCCGGTAATGTTCTAACAGCAAGCGTACCACCTTTGCGTGTCCATTGCGGGCTGCGATGATGAGGGGCGTGGAGCGCTGCCCTCCCTGCTGGCTGACATAGCCCAGCAGATAGCGGATGTCGCTTTCAGACCGGTTGAGAAGCAAGGCGGCCAGAGTCAGCACCTTGCCCTCGCTGGCCGCCTTGTATACATAGCCAGCCAGGCCCTCCATGGCCGCCGCCAACTCCAACACCCGTTTGGTCGCCACCGCTGCTGCTGCCGTGCGCCCCCGAAGGCCGCGTTCGCCAGCGCTTCAAACCTGGGCCCTCACAGCCCATTCAACAGGGCGCCGCCGCCGCCGCCGCGCCCAGGCAGCACTGCGGCCCGGGGAAGGCGGAGACGCCGCGAGGGGCACGTCCGCGACCCAGCCCGGGCAGGGAGGAGAGCGGTCAGGGCCGCCAGCCAGGTCCCAGGCGCCGGCCCTGGGCCGAGGGGATCTCCATAGCGGCGGCCGCCCCGGGCCTCAGGCCGGACCCCTCCTTTCTGCGGGATGCGACAGGCGCGTGCCCGAGCCTACGGGTCGCCGGCGGGGTCCCGAGAGGGCCACGCGCACCCCGGATGGCGAAAAGATGGAAGCGTCTCGCGTGACCCGGCCTACCCGGCCTGGGGCCTAACACTGCCTCCGCCCGCGCTTTCCGCTCTTCGCCGTCCCCAGCTGGAGGAAACCTGCGGGCTCTCGTCCCCCGCGCTCAGAAGTGCCGGACGCTGCCAGCAGCCTCGGAATCCTCGCGTGGGGGCCCCCGGGGCGGTGCGGAACGCTCCCGCAGGAGCGGCGCCGGAACTTGGGCGGGGAGGAAGGCGAGCCTTCGCAAACAGGGCCGGGAGAAGAGGGCGGGAGCTGGCGGGACGCTAAGTGTGGTGTCTCCGCCTAAGCCGACCGGCGGGCACACGCGGCCCCGGTGGAGAAAGGTTCTGCTGCGCGCAGTTGGCCCATCCTCAGTTTGGGCCTGGATGTCCTCAGTGCCCTTGACGCCTGGAACCTCCTCCTGGCCCCTGCACGGCCCTGAGGGTCTCCAGCCAGGGAGGGGGGCGGAGTGAGGACGCTAAGCCGGTGGGCTAGGGGGAACCACCCTGTTTTACCATAGACGGTGCGGGACCTCTTTCTGCCCCTGATCGGGGGTCAGGGAAGGGGTTGCGCGTACTCGGAGGGCCCATTTCAGGAAAAGGGCGGAATCTCTGAGTCCCCGAAATGTGGGAGGCGTGAGAGCCACAGCACCAGGCTCTGAGAGAATGGACTGGAAGTCCGTCCTGCCCTTCCCGGCGAAAGGGGTTAAGGGTGAGAGAAAGATGGGAGCTAAGGGGAGCTGGCTGCGGTGGAAGGGGCCAGGTATCCTGGGAAGGAAAGCGAGTTCAGACAGAGCGAATCTCATCCAGAGCCGGCAAAAGCTCCGTATCCTCACAGACCTCAAAAGATTGTTGTTAGGATTTGAAACGATCATTTATCCAGCGAATACTAGAGGTCGACTGTGTGCCAGGCTCTGCTTAGCACGAGGGATCCAGTAATGGAACAGACGTCAACAAATGATAGTCGAGATCAGTTGAACTAGGTATCATTACCATTTGCTCTGAAGCAAGTGAAATAGAGTGATGGGGCACTAATTTAATTTGGGTGATCAGACAAGACCTCTATGACAAGTGACAACAACAGAGGGTATTCTAGGCAAGGGGACTGCTAATATAAAAGCCCTGAGGAGGGAACAGTCTGGTGAGCTCAGGAACAGAAAGATCAGTGTGGCTGCAGCAGAGTGGGCCACAGGAAGAATGACAGGAGATGAAGTCAGAAGATGCAACAGTTAGGGCCTAATACTCCATAGCAGAGGGTTTAAGTCTACTCTGTGATGGGGGCATTTGAAGAGTTTTAAAGAGGGAAGTGACAAGATGTTATTTGTGTTTTTTTAAAAGACCACTCTGGCTGCTGTGTAGAGAATAAACTCTGGAAGGCAAGAGAGTAGATAAGAGGAAAGGCCTTGGATTAGGATGGTAGGAGTGGATGGCAGGTGATGAACCTGCTGGGACAGTCTCAAAAAGCTCAATATGAAAGTGACTTCCTCCCTCTTCGTCCCTTCCCCAAAGGACAGTATTTACCATAGAGAAGGAACAAATGCATTTATTTGGTTCCAAGGGACAGGGCTCAGCTGAACAAGTTCACATACATTATTTTATTTGAATCCCACCATTCCAGTTCTCGGAGGTTAAGGCTTCACCTCACTTGCAGCTATTGGTGGAGGTTTGGGTCACTTCTCAAATCCTCTCCTTCATTCTACAGCTCAGCTTTACCCATTTATTGCAGATTCCTACAGAAACACTGGAGTTATTTTTCTCCTTTCCATAAACAAAAACAGCATTGGCAATATGGGCTGAAGATAAGATTCTCCTGGTAGTGTCTCTGAAACAGCTAATAGAGAAGTGGGGGAAGCTGGCTGGTTTATTTGAGGGCTTCAGAGGCATAAGAAAAATCCACTCTTTGACAGGCAGACGCAGGCTTTTTGGTCTCTGGGGACTTGGCAGTGACACATTCAGGTGCATGATGACTTCCTTTTCTGGCTCTGTACGGCAAGCACGCACCTTATCTACCATCTGTCTCTTCGCTGCCTTTCTATCTCTCCATCCCTCCATATCTCTATCTCCATCTCCCTACCACCCTCCCTCTCCCTGGCCAACACACTTTGATTACCTGGGCACAAGCTGACCTGGAGGAGGGCCTGGCTCTTTAGAAAAACCCTCTCCTCGCAGCCTTAGGGTACGATTATGTTCCTGCATCACTCTACATTCTATTCCCAACCAAATTTTTGAAGAAGGTGATGTAAAAGTCCAGACACAGGCCCCTTCTTCCAGTTTTGTTTTCTAAGGGAGAACTAATTCATCCAGACTCATTGCTGAATAAGAGACTTCCTTCTTCCTCTTGCCCTCTCCACCTCAATTTGGTGGTGTAACTGGATGGGTGCCACAAGGGGTAACTGCTCCAAGGGTCATGCTGGAAAGGGACTCAGAACTTGCATTGTGTGGCCTCCACCCCAAGATGGGAATACATCCTTGCTCCAGCAACCCAAAGTCAGGAGGCTTGGGCTGCTGTTTTCTTCTGTGTTTATCAAAGTTGCTTAGTATAAGTTTCTGGGCTCCCTTGGTTTCTCAATAGCTATTGGCTGACTGGAAACTATGTAGTTGCCTCTGTTTACCTGGGCTTGAAGGGTGACTCTTCTGTGGTCAGGTTGTGCAAATCTGGAGAGAGGATGTGTAAACTGGACAAGGCTGCTTACCCAAAGGCCAGGGCCCAGAAATAGTTCTTTGTGCTTCTGACCTGTTTCCCCCTCCCTGGACAGAAAGCCACTGAGCAAATGTGCAATAGTGAAACAGAACTACACGTGGTTATATCCCGATGGAGATTGATTTGCTGATGATGACAAACTGCAGCCTTCCACCTGGAAACAAGGAAGACTGACCTTTCCCCACACTTTGCTTTTTAGGCATCATAGTGGCCTATGAGCAGAATTTGCCATACCCTCCATGGAGCGTTCTTTTTCCAAATCAGGTCAACTCAGCCTGCAGCTCGGAGTCAAGGGAGTTTCTCAGATAAAACGTATGCAAAAATGTTATTCTTCAACCACCGGTAAAGACACTTGTTTTAATGCTATGCCCCTCTCATGTACTATAGAGGAAGAGGGTGATTCTCAGGGTTGAATAGATCTGGGTGGGATTTCCGTATCTATGGACAAGCTGTAGCTCTGGGCCAGTTTCTACATCTGTACAATGGAATTACATCTTTTCCTTGAAGGGCTGGTGTAAC
The DNA here is from genome assembly GCA_963574225.1 of Lagothrix lagotricha. Lineage (NCBI taxonomy): Eukaryota > Metazoa > Chordata > Mammalia > Primates > Atelidae > Lagothrix > Lagothrix lagotricha. Next base: position 51,375 of record CAUYNB010031875.1, on the reverse strand, counting down.
AGGAACATGCCAGCTTCTTCACCAAGTCTCTTTTCCCTCTTACTTCGCTCCTCCCCATCCTGACAGTCATCCTTCTGTTTTGCCATTAACCTGCTTAAGAAAGGACTTTCTCCCCATCTGCATTTTCTCTGCAATAATGTGTCTGCCCCAAGAATGGAGAGTAACCCCACAGCATACAACGGGCTGGGGAGGCTAATTAACAAGAGTTCAGAAATTCCGACAGAGCTGCACAAGGGTAATGTCAGAAATAAGAATGGTAACTCAGAAACCCCCGATAGTCTATCAGCCTGGTACAGGGCTGATAGGACTGGCGGCCCACGCCCCTCTGCCTCCTCTGCCTCCCACTCTCCTTGCCTTTCCCTGAAAAGCAAATCTAATGACTGGCAAAAACAAAACCAAGGATAGAGGAGAGGGGGTGGCTAGTCTCTGTTATTTTGCAAAGCCATTCATCTCTCCCAGATTTAGGTTTACAAGGAAAGTAGGCTGAAGTAGACATGTGTCTGCTTCATTCTAACCCCATTCTTCTCTGGATAGTGGTACCAATCGGTATCCTGGGATTAGAATGACAGAAATATCCGTGCCAGGCATCACAGTAAACATTTCACACAGATGAACATGTTATATTTACACAAGCCTCTGAAGTGCATACCATTATTATCATTCCCATTCTTCAGATAAAGAAACTGAGGCAGAGAGCTGTGGAGTAGCTCACCCATGGCCTCATAACTAGAGTGTGGGAGAACACCAGGATTTGAACTCAGGCTGTCTGGCCACCCCCAACCCACCTGCTACCAACCTTCTGTGCCCTCCTTATTCCCCTCTCAGTTCTCCCCACCCATCCTGTTCTTTGCGGTCAGGACCCCAGCTTTAGGTGCCCAAAGCTTTCTGTGGTCCTAGTCACTTCACTTGGGCTAAGGTGCCAATTAGCTAACTTACTGAGCCACTCCATGCCAGTGGGGAAGGGCTGGAGGAAACCCCACCACCATCCCACACATACTCTAGACAGTCCTCACTGCTACCCCAGGAGCACAGGTCCACATCCAAAGCAAATGCCACCTCCTCCTGGAGATCGTCCTTGATTTTGCCCTGACTTCTATACCCCTTTATACCTCTCTTGGGACCTCTACCTCCTTCTAATAATTACTTGTGTCTGTACAAGCCTTTGTAGTCTCCAAAGCCCTTTCCCATCCACCTAGTCCAGCTTCTTCCCACGTCTTTTAACCTCTTTCTATAACTGGGATGGTGTGGAGCACAGTGGGTCAGCACCGAGCTCTGGAACCCGTCTGCAGGCATCCCCACTCCACCCCTTGCTAGCTGTGTGCTGCTGGGCAAGGAACTTGCTCAACTGCTCAACATCTCCGTTTCCCTATCTGTGAACCTGGGATAATAACAGTGCTACCCTCATCTGCTTGGAAGGTTGACTGAGATAAACACGCATGCACACACAGCACCCAAACTCAGCAAGTGCTGGCTGTTATCATCTCACTAAATCTCCCAAAACTCTGTGGGAATAAACCTCCCCACCACCCTCCCACACACGCTGGTTCTTGTCATCAGTAAAAATGAGTTTAAACCAGATGACCTTTAAGCTTTCTTCCAGCTCCATCAAGCTATGACTCTACCATGAATCACAGTTATTATGGACACATTTTAACTCTTTGTGCCATAGCAATCTCCTGAAGGCCCAGCCCTTCACACAGGGCCTTGTATACAGTGAGCTGTCCTACCAGGGTGATGTTGGCACCTAACAATAGTCCTTGCCTCATCCTCGCATTGGGAAAATTCCTATATAGCATTTAGTGCAGTGAGTAAGCCCCTAATAAGTCATAGTTTCTATTATTATCTCATCTGATACCAATAAGATTCCCAAACCTGGTCATTAAAAGCATAAGAGCCACACTGGGTGTGCACTCATCCGAGTGCTGATCCTGTGAGACCTTGAGCAAGTTAATTCACCACGCTGTGCCTCAATTTCCTCCTCTGCAATATGGGTGCAATTATGACTATCTTCCTAATAAGGTTGTTGTGAGTTAATAGAAGAAGGTCTCTTCGAATTGTACCTGACATATGCTTGGCATATGTAAGTGCTTTTTGTCATCAGAGACACCAAGGGACATCCCCAAGCAGTAGTGGAGTTGAGGTCCAAAGCTATGCCTGACTGTTTCCGGAACCTGGTGCTAATACTAAGAGATGTTGCTGTACTGTGTGATCCACGTGCATTTCAGCAGGTGCTCCTTTCAGTTGTCTTCCCTGGCAAAGGAGTTCTTATAATGGTGATTTCAGGATGGGAGGAGAGTGAGTCAGCGCCAGAGAGACCTAAGGATGCCCTCTAATCATACCACAGGAGAAGCAGCCTTCTCCTCACCTGTGCCTGGTCGTATCACTTTAGCATTCCATCAGGACCTGGCCCAGAAGCCCAGAAACATGGCCACACCCACGCCTGCCATCTAGCCTGGAAGCTGCAATGAAACCCTCAGCACTCAGCTGACGTCACATATGAGGCTGGTCCCAGCTCTTCCATGGAGACAGGCCCTGGCCTTGAGGCCACTTCCCATTTCTGTGGCGTGATTCACCCAGCAGACAAGACCAGACAGACTCGTTCATACCTACCAGAAGAAGGAGGGCTGGGTGGTGGATCCAGCGGGAGAAGAAAAACAAGCAGGGCTTAGAGCTGGCAGGACTGGTCCATGCTGGGCTGCGGGGGCGGGGCAGGCAGGGGGTGCGCATGCCTTAGGAACTGCGCTCTGCATGGCCACCCACTCACCCATTTATCTTCCTTGCAGTTAAATGTATTGATTTCAGCAGGAATCCGTCTGTGCTTCTAAAGCCCCAGAAATGCATTTACAACATCTCACATTTGTGTAGCACAGTGATTTTCAAAGCAGTTTCCCACAGATAGTTTTAATTTGGGTTACTTTTAAAATATTGGCTTCTCTTATTACAAAGCAACACAGGCTTATGAGGAACGCTGGGAAAATTTTTCAAATGTCAATTTTAAATATATATAGAATGATACCACTAGCAATAAGGTTTTCAGTAAATTTCCAACGAATTTTTTTTCTAAGCCCATAGACATATATAGTTCATGAAACAAAACTGGAGCCATACCACACACAGAGTTCTGTATCGTTTTTTTGGTGTTGTTTTAATTTAACAAAGTTATGGGCATTTTTCAATGTTACCAAACATTCTGCTGCAGAAATTCGTAATGGCTGCGTTTATCAGAACAGACGTGTCACAGTTTCAGTGGCCATGCCCTGCTTGTTGGACTTTCAGGATGTTTACCAAAATATCTTAATACTTGCATTGTCGTCTGTGTATCTGATGATATGCCAATAATAAATTTCTAGTAATGGAATTACCAGCTCACAGGATTTGAATATTTCTGAATATATTTAGCCAAATTACTTTCCAGAAAATACATCCCGTTTACACTCCCCTGGCAATCTGTTTGAATGTTCTTCTCACTCTGTTTTGAGCTTGTGAGCCAGTGAGTTAGGTAACAAGGTCTCATGTTACAGATGAAGAAAATTGGCACAAAGAGATTAAGTAACCAGCTTCCAGTTCATACAACTGAGATCCAAGCTCCGGCCTCCTAGAGTTGGGGTCAGGGGCCTTCCAGACAAGGGGAGCTCTGAAGAGGTTTCCTGAGTAATGGAATTGGATAAAAAAAATTTTTTTTTTTTTGAGATGGAATCTCACTTTGTCACCCAGGCTGGAGTGCAGTGGTGCCATCTTGGCTCACTGCAACCTCCGCCTCCCAAGTTCAAGCGATTCTCCTGCCTCAGCCTCCTGAGTAGCTGGGATTACAGGCATGTGCCCCCATGCCCAGCTAATTTTTATATTTTTAGTAAGTAGAGACAGATTTTCACTATGTTGGCCAGGCTGGTCTCAAACTCCTGACCTCAGGTGATCTGTCTGCCCCAGCCTTCCCAAGTGCTGGGATAACAGGTGTAAGCCATCACACCCACCCTTCTACTGTTTATTAGAGACGTTAGTCTGTAAGTTCTCCTTTTTGTAATAACCTTGTTATATTTTGATATCAAAGTTATGCTGGCCTGAAAGTTGAGGAATTTTCCCTTTTTTCTCCTGTAGTGTTTTCTTTGAGGGGAGGTTTCTAATTATGGGTTAAAGTTTTAAAAATAGGTGTAGGTATATGTACGTTTTGTACTTTTTCTTATGTTCATTTTGGTAAATTGGGTTTCTCAAAGAATTTATTCACTTTGATTTTTCAAATTTATTAGCATATATTTTTATAATATCTTTTTATCATTTTAATATCTGTAGCATCTGTTTTCATAGCTTGCTTTTTTCATTCTCGATACTGGTAATTCATATTCTTTGTTTTTCTTAATTAGTCTTACTACCATTTATGAATTTTTTTTTTAATAAGGTCTCACTCTGTCACCCAAGCTTAAATACAGTGAAGCGATCACAGCTCACTGCACTTAGCCTTGGCTCAAGTGATCCTCCCACCTCAGCCTCCCAAAGTGCTAGGATTATAGGCATGAGCCACTGTACCTGCCCTATCAATTTTTTTTCACTTTTTCGAAGAATGAATGTTTGGATTTATTTTCCATCTTGCAAGTTTCTTTTCTATTTCACAGGTTTTTCCTCTTTACTACTTCTTTGCTTTTCCTTTATTTGATCCTAACTTGTTGTTCTTTTTCGATTCCTGATTTTCAATTCTTAGTCTTTTTTTTTTTTTTTTTTTTTTTGAGACAGAGTCTGGCTCTGTCACCCAGGCTCGAGTGCAGTGGTGCAACCTTGGCTCACTTCAATCTCCTCCTCCCGGGTTCAGCCTCCCGAGTAGCTGGGATTACAAGCATGCACCACCACGCCTGGCTAATTTTTGTATTTTTAATAGAGACAGGGTTTCACCATGTTGGCCAGGCTGCTCTCGAACTCCTAACCTCAAGTAATCTGCCTGCCTCTGCTTCCCAAAGTGCTGGGATTACATGCATGAGCCACCATGCCCAGCCAAATCTTAGTCTTTTTTTTTTTTTTTTTCATTTCTAAATATACATTTAAGGCTATTCATTTTCCTCTAATCACTGTCTGGTTGATATCCTACAGTTTAAAAATAAAATTATGTATGTTTATTACAAGAATCAAATTAAGAAATTGCATCAACTTCTCTAACATACTTATTTACACAGCAAATATAATATACCAAGATGATGCAAACCTTTGAAATATGTCAAGCCACAGTTTTCTTTGTTTTTTCCTTAGTTTTGTTCTTCCACCTTATCTTTGTTTTCGTAAGTGGATTTTCTCTTATCCTGCCTTTTAATTTTGCTAGGGTTGGTAATATAGGAAATCAAAAAAGGATTTAGACAAGAACAAATGAAGTCATGATCTGAATAACTTTGAAGCAATAGATTTACATTTGACAACTTTTAGTTGTAATGATCCTGCAAGTTTTGCTATGTTGTGTTTTTTTTATTATTTGGTTAAAAATATGTTTTATTCTCATGTGATATTTTTTTTTGATTCATAAGTTATTTAGATGTCCTACCAAATTTCAAAGTGGCTGCGGGTTGTATTATTATCTACATGTGATAGATGTTTGGCTTAGTTCCACAGTCAAAGAACACAATCTGTAGAATTTCATTCCTTTGATATTTATTAAAGTTTGATTATGTCTCAGCATGTGATTTATCTGGAGGAAATGTTCAATGTGTACTTGAGAAGAATGTGCTTTCTATTCTTGTTGAACGTAGTGTTTTAATTTTGTCAGGTCAATTTAACTCCATTACTCAAACATTTCATATCCTTATTTTTTTGTGCTTATACTACCAGTTACTGATAGAGGAAAGTTAAAATTTTCAACTGTGATTGTGGATTTGTCTGTTTTTTAATTACATCTGTCCATTTTTACATGATATATTTTGAGGCTATGTCAGTATCTTATATGAAATTATGATTACTTCTTCCTGTTGAAATTAACCAGTTATTATGAGAAGTGTTTCTCTTTATGTCTATTAATATTTATTCCTTTAAAGTTTACTTTGTTTTATATTAGTAAAGCTACATTAGTTTTCTTCAAGCATTTGTCTTTGACATTCTTTTACTTTCAAACTTTCCAGGTCTTCAAATTCAAAATACGTCTTTTGTAGGCAGAATGTATTTGCTTTAAAAAAAAAAAAAATCCATTGTGGCAGTCTAATTTTTTTTTTTTTTTCTTTTGAGACAGGGTCTCATTCTGTCACCCAAACTGGTGTACAGTGGTGCACTCACGGCTCACTGCAGCCTTAAATTCCTGGGCTCAGGTGATTCTCCCATCTCAGTCTCTGGAGTAGCTGGGACTGCAGGCATGTGCCACTATGCTGGGCTAATTCTTGTATTTTTTATAGAGATTGGGTTTCACGATGTTGCCTAGGCTGGTCTGGATCTCCTGGGCTCAAGCAATCCACCTGTCTCGCCCTCCCAAAGTGTTGGGATTATAGGCCTGAGCCACCGTGCCCAGACAATCTTAGCCTTTTAATTGAACAATTTAGCCATTTATATGTAATGTGATTACTGATAAAATTTGGCTTAAAGCTATCATCATACTATTTATCTCATTTGTTCTTTGTTCCTTTTTTTCTGTTGTATTAATTAACTTTCCACTTCTCATTAGTGTGTCATGAATTCTATTTGCAATGATTTTTCTTCTGCCTGAAGGATTCCCTTTGGTGTTTATTTTATTGCAAGTCTGTTATTCACAGATACTCTTTTTTTTTTTTTCTTTTTCTGAAGTTTCTTATTCTGTTCTTTTGAAACATTTTTATTGCACCTTCATTTCTGAAGGCTATTCCTATGGGTATAGAATTCTGGTTGGCCTTAATTTCTGCTTGGTTTCTCAGCTATGTCCCACACAGATGTGATTCAGGAACTGGCAAATGCCTTGCAGGAAAATTGCTCACAAATTTAAGCTTTCTTTTCTGTGGCTTCTTCCTCTTTGGGATCTTGACCCTTAATATGTCCACTGCTGTGGTAGCCCCAAATGCTAACATCTTTCTTCCCAGCCATTCACCACTTTTTGCTCCACCTCTCTTCTCAGCTTCAGAAATTAGAGAATACCCCTCGAGAAAAGTGAAAGTCAATATGAGGATTCCTTAGTGAGCTCCAGATCTTGGCTTCTGAAGTCTTAGCTGCTTTGGTTGCTCTGTGAGCTTTTTAGTTAATTTCCCCCACCCCCTGCCCAGTGTTTATCATTGCTCTCAGCAGTAGGGTTAGTTTGACATAATCCAGCCTGTCACATGTGTACTAAAACATACTACAAAGCCATAGAAACAAAAACTGTATTATAATGACACAGGAATAGACACACTAATGGACAAACAAGAGAGCTCTGAATAAAACCATGTGTGTAAGCAAAATTTATGGATGATAAATCAGAAATCAGAGAAAAATGACAGACTCTTTAGAGATGATTTTAGGAAAACTAGTTTATTAGATGCAGAGAAATCAAAACAAATCTTTGTTTTATACTGTATTTGAAATGTAAACAAAAGAAATGGTAACATAAAAGAAGAAAATACAGAAAATTATCTCTGTGACCTAAAATAGGAAAATACCTCAAAAAAAACCCCAAAGAAAATATAATAAGCCCAAAATTTGAAGGATTTGATTATGTCACTATTAAGGATTTCTGTTTAATGCAGATCAAGTTAAAAGCAGCTGTCTGATTTAGAGAGACTATTTATAGTATCTAAAACAAAAGAGTGATTATCTTCTAGGTTATATAAAAACTCATGCAAATCAGTAAGAAAGAAAATGCCACAGGAAACCCTGCAAAAGAACAGCACAGAAAAACAACAAGCTATTCACAGAAGCAGAAGCCCAAAATAGAAGAGATGCTCAAATTCATTAGCAATCAGAGGAATGCAATCACAAGATACCACTTTTTAAACTTAGACGTCAGAATGGCAAAAAATAGATAGGTAAAACCAAACGTTAGTGTTTGTCACAGAGAACTCACAAAGGTTTTTAGGAGGAAATATACAAGGACCTTCCTCGTGGCTTTATGAAAGTGATGGGAAAGTGAGGGCAACCTGGGTATCCATTATCACAAGTTGAGAACGATATGATGGATGCTCACTCTGGCAAGATTGGTTAGTGGCTCACCAAATCTATCTCCTTTTCTTCCAAGACACACAAATAGACTACACCGTCCAGTCTTCATGGCAGTTAGGCACAGCCATTTGACTGAGATCTAATCAAAGAATGTGAATGGAAATATGTTGCTATTCCAGGCCCATGAAAACCTCTCACACAAGATATTTATGTCTTTCACCTTCTGCCAGTGCAATGCAGGTGGGTGTGACCATCTTAGAAGCTGTGTTGAAGAAGGCAGAGCCACAGGATAGAGGCACCAGGGTTCTCTAAATCACTGCTGTGGAGGAAACCTGCAGACCAATGAGGAATAGCCATTTTTTTGGATTTTAAGAGCAAGAAGTAAACTTCAGTTGTGTTTAGCATTATGTACTTTGGAGTTTGTTTATTACAGCAACTAGTGTTACTGCATATTGGTTGCAGTACACTATGAAATACGATGCTGGGGAAAGAAGTGATGGAATAGATATGCATAAAACACCACTGATTGGCCTCAAAACATAGGGTTAAGTGCACACGTGGAGAAACAACGAGATTTACAACTAGATTCTATTTATTAAATGGCATATACACACACAATATAACATGTTTTCTAAGGATATGTGCATATTTAAGTATGTATAACAAATGCTTTAGAATGGGTATGTATGGACCGGGCGCAGTGGTTCATGCCTATAATCACAGCACTTTGGGAGGCTCCGGCAGATGAATTACTTGAGGTTGGAAGTTCGAGACCACCCTGGCCAACATGGTGAAACCCTGTCTCTACTAAAAATACAAAAGAATTAGCCAGGCATAGTGGTGAGCACCTGTAATCCCAGCTACTTGGGAAGCTGAGGCAGGAGAATTTGCTTGAACCTGGGAGGTGGAGGTTGCAGTGAGCCATGATCATGCCACTGAACTCCAGCCTCAGAGACAGAGCAAGACTCCATCTCAAAATAATGACAATAATAATAATAATAATAATGGGTATGTATGTTAGGAATCAGAGAAGAAGGGAGAAAAAGAACATTTTCAAGAGAGTAATTGTATTAACCTGTGAGGACAATAAACTATGAACTGAGAAGTGTGATTAATTAATTTTATACACCTGATGACCTAAGTACAATTTTGAAAAATACAGCAAATAATTTAAGAATTTATAGAACCAGCAAACAAGTGTATGAAAATAATCTGAGCATTTTTAGGAATCAAACAAATATAAATCCACGTAACAATAAGGTATCAGCAGCACTAGCAAATTAGCAAGTATTTTTTAAAATATTAACATTCAGTGTTATGGAGAGTTTCGTAAAACAGGACTTCTCATATTTGGCTGGAAGTTATGGAAATTGGAAAATTACTTAGGAAAGCAATTGATAATATTTATGAAGGTTCTAGAAAGATTTATACCTTTTGTCTTAGTGATTCAATTTCTTGGAATCTAGCTAATGATATAATCTCAACAATCTCAATAGAACTATCAAAATAGTTTTTACAGAGATTGTATAATATATAATGGGAAAATGATTGTGATGCACTATTAAGTTTTTAAAAAGCAGAAAATAAAAGCAAATATTATAAATAATACTTATTATACATTTGGCTACAAATATGTAAAAATAAACCCCACATCCAGGAGTGTAAGTTTTATACCCTACCCACAGTAAACTCACAGTTTAAAAAGAACAGACAGCAAAAATAGTTCTCCACTTTTATGAGACAGGGGATTTCAGGTTAAGAAGTTGGTCTTGTTTAAAGAGGACTAAGACCACTTGGGTCAACATGATACAACTCTTCTAGGAAATTTTTGCCCAGGAAGATAAGGTGGTAAACCAACAAATACATTTATTGTTTGTTTCAAGAAATTAACATACTGGGGAAAATAGTTTGCTCATCTGGCCAAAGAACTCTCCTGTTAGGATAACAGACTGCTCAAACAGGCAAAAAGCTCACTTATATGACAGTTTATTTATCAAGCCTTGCATGAAGACCTTTACTTCTCTGTGTCTACTAATCCTAACTCCCCTAAATGTTATCAACTGTGCTAAGACAGGCACGGTGGCTCACACCTGTAATCCCAGCACTTTGGGAGGCTGAGGTGGGTTGATCACGAGGCCAGGAGTTTGATACCAGTCTGGCCAACATAGTGAAACCCCATCTCTACTAAAAATACAAAAAAAATATTAGCTGGATATGGTGGCGGGTGCCTGCAGTCCCAGCTACTTGGGAGGTTGAGGCAGGAGAATTGCTCAAGCCTGGGAGGCAGAGGTTGCTGTGCACCTGGGTGACAGAATGCGACACTGTCTCAAAAAAAAAAAAAAAATTGTGCCAAATTCCCATCTGTTTCTTTCTTTGTAAGACCAACTTAAACCATTTGAGCCCAGACCCCCAAATCCTATAAATATCCTTCCTTGAAATATCTTTCTCACGTACTGCTAGTTCTCTACCGAGGTAGTGTTCTTTCTTTCTGCAGTAAGGCTAATATGACTTATGCCCTACCCACTTGCTTTAAAAGCAAGTACTAAAATAAGTACTCAGACTTTCTTTGCTTGATCAACAGGTTTTTCTGTTACCCAGGAGGCAGAGGTGGTGGTGAGCTGGGATTGTGCCACTGCACTCCAGCCTGAGGGAGACTGTGTCTCAAAAAAAAAAACTAAATTAAATAAAAAATTTAAAGACCTAAGTAAATGGAAGGATAGATAACATTTATACTTTGGAAGACACAATATTGTAAAAATGTCAATTCTTTTCAAATTATTATTTAGGTTCAATGTAATGTCACTCAAAATCCTATTTTTTTTTCTTTTGGTAGAAGTACAAAAGCTCAGTAGAATTTATATGGAAATTACAAAGGATAAAGAATAGCAAAGACAATCTTGAGAAGGAAGAAGAACATAGAGGATATACACTATTGAGAGAAAATATTTATTATATATATAATTTATTTATGTAATATATAGTAATATAAATATTTATTTTATACATGTGTGTGTGTGTGTGCATGTGTGTGTGTGTGTTTATCCAACAAAGGACTCAGATCCAAAATATACAAAGAACTCCTACAAATCACTATGAAAAAGACTGCCAAGGGGGAAAATGAACGAAAGACTTGTACCATCATTTTACCAAAGAGTATATTCAAATGCTCAATACGCATATTAAAAAAAGAGTTCAATATTATTAGTCATCAGGGAAGGACACATTAAGACTGCTCTGAGATACCAATATCCACTTGCTGAAGTGTCTAACTTTAAAAAAACTGATCATAACAATTCTCATACATTGCTGGTGGAATAGAAATTGATTCAGCCACTTTGGAAAACTGGCGCCCACCAGTGAAAAAGATGCGTACTCTATGATCCGGCAATTCTTCTCCTATGTATATACGCAACAGAAATGAGTGCATATGTATGCCAAAGAGCATATACTAAAATGTTTATAGCAGCCCTATTGGTAATAGTCAAAAACTGGGAAAGTCTCCACCTGTAATCTCAGCACTTTGGAAGTCCGAGGCGCATGGATCACGAGGTGAAGAGTTCGAGACCATCCTGGCCAACACAGTGAAACCTGTCTCTACTAAAAATATTAGCTGGGCGTGGTGGTGCAGGGGCACCTGTAATCCCAGCTACTCGGGAGGCTGAGGCAGGAGATTTGCTGGAACCTGGGAAGTGGAAGTTGCAGTGAGCCAAGATTGTACCACTGCACTCCAACCTGGTGACAGAGTGAGACTCTGTGTCAAAAAAAAAACACTCAAATATCCATGAGCAGTAGAATGGATAAATTGTGGTTATGTTCATACATCAGAATGTTCTACTATGACATATTTTTATATACCAAAAAGAGAATGAATGCTCTTTACATGCAACAGCATGATGAATGTCCAGACACCACGTTGAGCAGAATGAGCCAGACGCGCAAGAGTCACTACTGTACTGATTCCATTGATGTAAAGTTCAAAAGAAGGCAAGAGAGTTTACCTCTTGCAGGGAGTATTGACAGGTTGACTGGGAGGAGATAAGGAAGAAGCTTTTAGCATTCTGGAAATGTTTTCTGGTTTTTTCGTTGTTGTTTAGTTTTGTTTTTTTAAAGACCGGATCTCCCTCTATCACCTAGGCTGGAAGGCAACGGCACGTTCATAGCTCACTGCAGCCTCAAACTCCTGGTTTCAAACGATCCTCCAGCCAAGTGGCCAGGAGTGCAGGTAAAAAACACCCACAGTGCACGAGCATTCCTTTTTTTTTAACCCCTGCAGACACCACAGTGATTTACAGCTGTATTCTCAACTTAGGGTGTTGGTTCCATGCAGATAAGTAATTGTTGAAATCCATCAAGTTTAGTATACTTAATGTTTATGCACTTTACTATATGTAAGTTATACTTCAACAAAAATGTTTACCAAAAAATCCAATAAGATGCCTTTTCTTTCATATTTAGGGATGTTCACTTACTGATCATTCATTGTGCTGTGCATTTTCCACCCATTGCAATACTTGAATAATTAAATTCTTTTTACACCTTGCTGTTGATCCTGCTAGCTAGCGGCCTTTTTCCCCTCCTTGTTTTATTATCAAAATTCCTAAAGAGAGTTGTCTGGACTCATTGTTTCAAATTACTCTCCTCTCAGTCACTGCTTTTTTTTGGAAGTTAATTTTTTTTTATTTGGAAAGGTTCAAACATATACAAAAGAAGAGAAAATCATAGAGTACACATCACCCAGATTCGACAATCGTAAAACTCATAGTCAGTCATGGTTCAGCGATACCCCATCCCACACACGCTCCCATTCTATTATTTTGAAGCAAATTCCAGACATTGCATTATTTCATCAATAATTATTTTAGTATATATCATTCAATAATATATAACCAAAATATCATCATATCTAAGCAAAATATCTTCTGAAATACCTATTCAATGTTCCAAAATACCATCATGTCTAAAAAATTTACCATAACTCTTTAATATTTATAAATATTCAATCAGATTCAAATTTCTGTCTCATAAATGATAGCTTGTGCTATTTTTGCTTGAGTCAGGATCTAAATAAGATCCATAGATTGCATTTGGTTGCTGGGTTCCCAAATTTGTTGTAATTTAGAGATTCCCTCTCTCTTCACTTTTTTACTTTTTAATTTATTTATTAAAGAAACCAGGTCCTTTGTCCAGAAAAGACTGTTTTCTACAGTCTGGATTCTGCTGACTGCAACACCTTGGTATGTTGTTTAACGTGTTCTTATCTCTATATTTTCCATAAGTTGGTAATTGGCAGTTAGATTTAGTGACTTGATCAGGTTCAGGTTTTCAGGCAAGGCAGTTCAAAGGCAGTGCTGTGTTCTTCTGTTAGGAGGTGTAGGACATCTAGTCATCTTTTTCTCACTTTCTCTGTCTCTTTTGCAAACTTTGGTGATTATTGCTTTCCTTAAGGATTGGATTATTCTGTCTTTATTTAATAACTGGGGCTGGGCACAGTGGCTCCTGCCTGTAATCCCAGCACTTTGGGAGACTGAGGTGGACAGATCAACTGAGGTCAGGAGTTCGAGACCAGCCTAGCTAACATGGCGAAACTCCATCCCTACTAAAAATACAAAAATTAGCCAGGTGTGGTGGTGCATGCCTGTAATCCCAGCTACTGGGGAGGCTGAGACATGAGAACCCAGGAGGAGGAGGTTGCAGTGAGCTGAGATGGTGCCACTGCACTCTAGCCTGGGCAATACTGTGTGACTCTGTCTCAGAAATAAAATAAACATAAATAAATAACTTTAACACAGAGCAGCTTTCTCTCATCAACTATTGGCTACCCTGAGATACAATTTACATAGAAAAGACAGGTTATACTTGATTCTTGCCTTTTGCTTTCCAGTTTGTTTGTGTTCAAAATAGTGAATTATTTCCCTAGCATCTTCCAGAAGTCAGCAGTGAAGTTTTTTGGGCTTGTTTTTAGTTTGGAGGTTACCATTACAAACTCCTGGATTTAAACATACTTTACATGCTTTAGTTTATTCTTACTGATGGTAATACCATTTTTTAAAAATCTGTGATATTGTCAAAGATCAAAAAGTTTGAAAACATACAGTGTTGGTCAAACTGTGTAAAGTGATTCAACTTCTATGTAGAGCAATTTGGTAATATTTATCAAATTATGAAATGCACATTTCCTTTGACCTAACAACTTTACTTTTAAAATTTTCTCCTATAGATACATTCATAGATATGAGAAGTAGGGAATGGGGTGAAGTGGTGCATGCCTGCAATCCCAGCACTTTGAGATCACTCGAGTTGAGGAATTTGAGACCAGCCAGAGCAACACAATGAAACCTCATCTCTACAAAAGATACAAAAATTAGTGAGGCATGATGGGGAGTGCCTGTAGTCCCAGCTACTTGGGAGGCTGAGGTAGGAGGACTGTTTGAGCCTAGGAGGTGGAGGTTGCAGTGAGCCAAGATTGTGCCATTCCACTTCCACCTGAGTGACAGAGCCAGACCCTGTCTCACCAAAAAAAAAAAAAAAAGAAGAAGAAGAAGAAAGAAAAGAAAAAAAAAATTAAAACTTTTTTCAATCATTTAAAAATAAAAAAATTATTCTTAACTTTCAGGTCAGACAGAAACAAGTGGGGGACCAGATTTGGCCCCTGGGTTGTAATTTGCTAATCCCTGATTTAGGGTAACTACTCATAAGATATTTGTAAAGTAAAGGAAAACAAAAGATTGGAAATCACCGAAATTTCTGTCAAAAGAAGACAAACAAATTTTTAAAACTTTCAAACAAAGGAACATTGAATAGTTATGTAAAAGAATGGGTCAGCTCTGTGTTGGTAGTGAAAGGGAGGAATCGCCATACTGAGGAATGGGGGAACAAAAGAGAAAAAAAACCAGTAGGTATATTATGCTATAATATTTTACAATTATACGAAAATATTATTAAACTAAATATAAGTATATGTGTTCACAGATGCACAGAATTTGACAGTACAAATACAGAACAAACTGATAGTAGGAGGGACTTCTGGGGAGAGATATTAGGTGCTGGAAGACAGGGATGTGGGGAAGACTCAAAGTTTTTGCTTTTTCATTTTGTGTGTGTGTGTTTTTTTTTACATATGTATGTATAGACAGCAATATTTTATTGAATGGTACTGCTCTTTGCAGAGCAGGGTAACTCATATGCAGTGAACCCCAAGTCAGCCCCTCAGTTTTTACTCTATTCTTGTGTGCTCCTTTTCAGGCTTCTTTCTGTGGTCCAATACATATAACATAAAATTTACATTGGGCCAGGTACAGTAGCTCACGCCTGTAATCCCAGCACTTTGGGAGGCCGAGGTGGGCAGATCACGAGGTCCGGAGATCAAGACTGTCCTGGCCAACATGGTGAAATGCCGTCCCTACTAAAAATACAAAAAATTAGCTGGGCATGATGGTGTGCGCCTGTAGTCTCAGCTTCTCGGGGAGCTGAGGCAGGCAGGAGAATTGCTTGAACCCGGGAGGTGGAGATTGCAGTGAGCCGAGATCACACCACTGCATTCCAGCCTGGGCGACAGAGAAAGACTCTGTCTCAAAAACAAAACAAAACAAAACGAAAAAACTGCCATTGTAATCATTAGAAGTATACCATTCAGTGACATTCAGTACATTTACAGTATCATGTAATTATCACAATTATCTAGTTCCAGAACATTTTCATCACCTCAAACAGAAACTCTGTACCTATAAAACAGTCACTCCCCTGCCCCCCAGCCACTGGAAACGACTAATCTGCTTTATGTCTCTATGATTTGCCTGTTCTGGATATTACATTGCATATAAATGGAATCATACATTGTGTGGTCTTTCGTGTCTGGCTTCCTTCATTTAGGATAGTATTTTCAAGGTTTTCAAGGTTCATCCACGTTGCATTTCTGCATCAGTACTTCATTACTTTTGATAGCTAAATAATATTCCATTGTATGGCTACACCACATTTTGGTGATCCATTCATCTATTGATGAAATTTGGGTTGTTTCTACCTCTTAGCTATTGCAAATAAAGTTGTTATGAACATTTGTGTACAAGTTTTTGTTTGAGCTCGTTATTATTTTTGGTATATACCATGGAGCAGTCTTGGTAGGTCATACTGGAATTCTATGTTTAACTTGTGGAAGCAACCAGGCACAGTTGCTCATGCCTGTAATTCCAGTACTTTGGGAGGCTGAGGCAGGCAGATAGCTTGAGGTCAGGAGTTCAAGACCAGCCTGGACAACATGATGAAACCCCATCTCTACTGAAATACAAAAATTAGCCAGGCATGGTGGTACACATGCGTAATCCCAGCTACTTGGGACGCTGAGGCAGGAGAATCACTTCAACCCAAGAGGCAGAGGTTGCAGTGAGCAGAGATCATGCCACTGCACTCTAGCCTGGGCAAGAGAGCAAGACCCTGTCTCAGAAAAAACAACAACAACAACAACTTATAGAAAGCCACCAAACTGTCATAGATGTGTGCCTTTTACACTGTATACAGAATCCCCCCCCTTATCCTTGGGGAATATATTTCAAAACCCCCAGTGGATGCTTGAAGCCTTGGATAGTACTGAATCCTATGTATAGTATGTTTGCTCATCTCAAAACAAAGATGGCTACCAAATGGCAAACAGGCTGGTAGCATATATGGCATGGATACTCTGGACAAAGAGATGCACATCCCAGGCAGACAGAGCAGGACAGTAAAAGATTTCCTCATCCTACTCAGAAGGGCACAAAATTTAAACTTATGAATTGCTTATTTCTGGAAATTTCCATTTAATAGTTTCAGATGGCAGTTGACTATAGGTAACCAAAACCACTGAAAGTGAAATCACAGATAATGGGAAACTACTGTTTTGTGTGCATGTCCTACCTATTCGAGAATAAATTGTAGAGCATCTCTTTCTTTGCATTTTAAAACAATCTTTCTTTCTTTCTTTCTTTCCTTGAAGATTAAGGCCAGATGTGGTAGCTCATGCCTGTAATCCCAATACTTTGGGAGGCCAAGGCAGGAGGGTTGCTTGAGCCCAGGAGCTGGAGATCAACATGGCAAAACCCCGTCTCTACAAAAAATTAGCCGGGCATGGTGGCATGTGCCTATAGTCCCAGCTACTTGGGAAGCTGAGGTGGGAGGATCATTTGAACCCAGGAGGTCGAGGTTGCAGTGGGTCATGATCACACCACTGCACTCCATCCTGGGTGACAGAGTAAGATCCTGTCTCAAAAAAAAAAAAAAAAAAAAAAGATTAAAAAGTAAATTAAATGGTGAAATACAAGTTTATGACCTTTACAGTCTAGTTTACAATCTAGTATGGGGTCTAACATTACTATGCTATTATATGTCTCTATATCTGACTCCATGGGACATAATATATACAATTAATTTCATCATATTTCACTAAAGAAGTTAACTGAATATATTGTTGACATACAATAAAGTTACAGAATGAAAATATCTTGAAAAACAGTACAAATACTCCTCAACTTAGAATGGGACTATATTCCAATAAACCTGTTGTAGGCTGAAAATATGCAAGTTGAAAATGCATTTAATACACCTAACCTACTGAACATCACAGCTTAGCCTAGCCTACCTTAACCATGCTCAGAATACTGACATTAGCCTACAGCTACACACAATCATCTGACAACATAGTTCACCGTCGAGATCAGGTGTCCACCCTCATGATGGAGAGGCTGCCTGGGAGCTGCAGCTTCCTGATGCTGCCCAGCATGGGAGAGTATCCTACCACATTGCCAGTACCGTAGCTGGGAAAAGAACAGACTTTGAAACCTGAAGTACAGTTTCCACTGAATATGTATTGCTTTTGTACCATTATAAAGTTGGAAAATCATAAGTCAAAGCATCATAAATCGGGAACCATCTGTATTTATCCGCCAGGCTTATGCCCATGAAGCAAGCCTTATTTTAGAAAGAACCACATAAAAGATAACAAAGCATAGTGGTTGCATGCTCTGGCTTGAAACAGACCTGGATTCAAGTCTGGATTCTGCCACTTCCTACTTGTGTGACTTCATGCATATATTTTAAATACTTTGTGTCTCAATTTCCTCAATGACAAAATGAGGTTACTAATACCTAGCTCATAATGTCATGGGAAGCAAGTATTTTATAATTCATGCAAAACATCGTACTCAATAGATGTTTAAAAGTTTCTTTGTGGGGGCCGGTCATGGTGGTTCATGACTATAATTCCAACACTTTAGTAGACTCAGGCAGGCAGATAGCTTTAGCCCAGGAGTTCGAGAACAGCCTAGGCAAAACGGCAAAACGCTGTCTCTACAAATGATTTTTTTAAAAAACCTAGCTGGGGGTGGTGGTAAGCACCTGCAGTCCCAGCTACTCAAGAGGCTGAGGTGAGAGGGTCTCCTGAGCCTTGGAGGTCAAGACTGCACTGAACTGTAATCGCGCCATTACCCTCCAGCTGGGAAACAGACTGAGACCCTGTATTTAAATAAAAAAAAAAGTTTTTAAAGCAGTAGTCACCTTATATATAGTGACCAGACCATCATAATTCTGGAGAATCTAAGGATTTGACAAAGTTGCGTCTCTCCTTCCTATTACCTCAATAACGGAGGTTCCTGGAGAGAACAGCCAGATTTGCAGATAACATGCCTCCCTAGAGGAGAAAGATTAACATATACTTTCTTTCCTTTTAAAGTTTGTAGCAGATTGAAAAACAATTGCCACAAATTTTCTCCATCTATAATCATGAGCCCCTTTACAAGGTAACTTTGTATCTTCTCTCATTGAGAGAAGGAATCTACTACTCTTGAAAAAAATTGCCGCAAATTTTCTCCATCTATGTGCATGAGCCACTTTACAATGTAACTTCGTATCTTCTTTCATTGAGCGATGGAATCTACTTCTCCTGCAAAAATTGCCACAAATTTTCTCTATCTATGTACATGAGCCCCTTTACAATGTAACTTTGTAGCTTCTTTCACTGAGAGAGAGAATCTATTTCTCCACCCTTTGAGGCTGAGCTTGGCCCTGTGACTTGTGCCGGCCAGTGGAACTTGGGGAGTATGACTTTCAAGCAGAGGTATGAAGAGCTCTGGCACACTGGGGCTTCCCCTCTTGCTTCTCTTTGGAGACTGCACAGTGAAGCACCCAGGGCTGCCTAGTGGAGCCTGAGAGTCCGCACAGAGCAGAGAGTTGGGTTTTCCTAGAGTTGGCTAGAGGGGTATTGCGAACGGAGACGGGGCAAGGGAGATCAGGATATAACCCCAAGAATGACCATAATAGCCGGGTGCTGTGGCTCACGCCTGTAATCCCAGCTCTTAGGGAGGCAGAGGCGGGAGGATAGCTTGAGCCCAGGAGTTCGCGACCTGCCTGGGCAATATAGCGAGACCCCGTTCTCCACAAAAAGGAAAAAAAAAAAAAAGAATGACCATAATAGTGGACAATGAAATTTGGGGCTGGACGCAGTGTCTCACGCCTGTAATCCCAGCATTTTGGGAGGCTGAGGCAGGCAGATTACGAGGTCAGGAGACAGAGACCGTCCTGGCCAACATGGTGAAACCCTGTCTCTACTAAAATACAAAAAATTACCCAGGTGTGGCCACGCGTGCCTGTAGTCGCAGCTACTCAGGAGGCTGAGGCAGGAGGTGGAAGTTGCAGTGAGCCGAGATCACGCCACTGCACTCCAACCTGGCGACAGAGCAAAACTCCGTCTCAAAAAAAAAAAACAGTAATTTAAACCTGGAAAGGAGGGAAGACAGGATATACATATATAAACACATGTATATGTATATATATATGTATGTATGTAGGAGGTGAAGGTCAGAGAAAAGGTGGTAAGATGAATTAACCGTAGGTCCTATTGGAATCAAACAGTTCCTGGACTTGTGCTGGACAACTCTAAAGCAGCGGTCAGAGCCTGGAATGCTTCAAATTTAAGATTATGGAAGCAGGACTGGCTACAAAATTTGTGGGCCGAGTGCAAAATGAGGATGCCTTACTCAAAACGCAAGAAAAAGCTTTCACCTTGCCTCTAGCCTTCTCCTGACTTGTGCTTTTTTGTATGCTACTTAATTTCTAAGTAAAGAAAAAATACAATGTTAAATTATTAGCACGAATTTTACCATTCATCTTCATACTGTGCAATGTGGAATCACCGGGTTACACGATTCCTATGTTACGGCTCGTCCCCAGAGGGTGCTCTGACTATCCAGAAGAGACAAACAGTCCAAGAAAGACTCGGGAAGGTTGGAAGCAGGAAAACAGGATCCTCGCTCCCCCATCCGCCCCTCCCCAAGCTCGGAGCCACAGGCGGGCGCGCTCCCTCGAGCACGCGGATACTCTGGGGCGGGCGCGTGCATTCCGCTGCTGCCAGGCCTTCGGCGCCGCAGCCGTGCGCTCCCTGGCGGGGAGAGGCCTGCACAAGTCAGGCCAGGTGTCACCCCTTCCCGTGGGCCCTCGGCTCAGCCCCACCGCACCAGGCAGCCCTCTGCGCCAGTCGCGCTCAGTCCCTAGATCCAGGTGGGCCGGGGAAGCCCGGGGAAGGGTTGCGTGGCCATCACCATACCCCACCCCACGACGCGGTGGGACGCGCATCCTGACCCTCCCCAGAGCCGCTCCCAGGACCCTACTTGGGCGGAAAATGGCACCCGTTGCTGGGCAGGAGCCGCAAGCCAGAGGCAGGCCCAGGCCAGAGACACTGGGAGCCATCCCCAGGAGGGAGGGAGGCGGGGCGGGCTTGAGCCTAGCGTGCGAGCCCCTGGCGCAGGCTCCATTGTCCTATGAGACTTCGCTTAGAAAACTCAAATTCAAAGGGTTTCAAGGCAATGAGAGCAGAGCATTGAACCAAGAGCGAGGCCCTTCTGAATTGGGGGCCCTGTGCGACTGCACTGGCCACACTCCCGAAGCCAGTCCCGTGTGTAGGGATCGCAAAGACAGTATTGTAATAACTAATACTGTGATACTCGAGTGCTATAATACACAAGCACTGTATTGGTAATAACGTCTAGAGCAGTGCTGCCCAACAGAAATACAACTGCAAGCCACATACGTAATTTCAAATTTTCTAGTAACCACGTTTTAAAAAGGTAAAAAAGGGCCGGGCCTGGTGGCTCGCGCCTGTAATTCTAGCACTTTGGGAGGCCGAAGCAGGCGGATCACTTGAGGTCAGGAGTTCGAAACCAGCCTGGCCAAAGTGGTGAAACCCTGCCTCTACTAAAAATACAAAAATGTAGCTGGGAGTGGTGGTGCGCGCCTGTAGTCTCAGCTACTTAGGAGGCTGAGGCAGGAGGATCGCTTGAACCTGGGAGACAGAGGTTGCAGCAAGCCGAGATCACGCCACTGCACTCCAGCCTGGGAGACAGAGCAAGACTCAGTCTCAGAAAAAAAAAAAAAGGCGGGGGGTCGGGGGAAAGACTGGGGGTTGTGGCTCATACCTGTAATTCTTGCACTTTGGGAGGTCGAAGAAGGAGGATCACTTCGGGCCAGGAGTTGGACAACAGACTGAGCAACATAGTGTCTCTAATACTGCAATTAGGTAGAAGTCCGTTTTCACCAGCCTTTCCCATTCAGCACTTATTTCACTGAGGTGCTAGCCTGCCGTGTAGTGGTGAAAGAGGGAAACTACAGCCCTCTTAAAACTTACAGGCCAGGTATGGTGGCTCACGCTTGCAATCCCAGCACTTTGGGAGGCCGAGGCGGACGGATCATGAGGTCAGGAGATCAAGACCATCCTGGCTAACACAGTAAAACTCCATCTCTACTAAAAATACAAAAAATCATCCTGGCGTTGTGGCACGCACCTGTAGCCCCAGCTACTCGGGAGGCTGAGGCAGGAGAATTGCTTGAACCTGGGTGGTGGAGGTTGCAGTGAGTTCAGGTGGCACCACTGCACCCCAGCCTGGGCAACAGAGTGAAACTCCATCTCAAAACAAAACAAAAACAAAAACAACAACAACAAAAAAAAACTATAGTATTTGAGGTTGGCACGGTGGTTCACATCTGTAATCCCAGCACTTTGGGAGGCCGAGGCGGGTGGAATCACCTGAGGTCATGAGTTTGAGACCAGCCTGGCCAACATGGTGAAATGCCATCTCTACTAAAAATACAAAAATTAGCCGGGCATGGTGGTGTGCGCCTGTAATCCCAGCTACTTGGGAGGCTGAGGCAGGAGAATCTTGAACCAGGGAGGTGGAGGTTGCAGTGAGCCGAGATCGCACCATTGCACCCTAGCCTGGGCAACAAGAGTGAAACTCCATCTCAAAAAAACAAAACAAAACAAAGAAAACTATAATATTTTATACATCAAAAGAACAAATGCAACATGAAATGAGGACTTAGAAACTCACCATTCAATTTTAGAACTAGAACACCGCCTATGCATGCATCCACCTGTATTCCCCTTTCCTGTCTTGCTCTACCTCCTCATCAGAGGTAATATTAGCTTGAATTTCACATTGGCTATATTCTTGATTTTTAAAAATATGTCGTTTTATTATAGGCATAGATATCACTAAACAAGATGTTGTTTAGTTTACCTGTTTGAGCTTTATACAAGTTTGACTTTATTTAGTTTTCCACAATTTGCCTTTTTCATACATTATATTTGACCAGGTTGATGTGTGTAGCTATAGTACATGCACTCTGTGAATATATCACTATTTTTCCATTTTCCTATCAGTAGACATTTGGTAGACTCCAATTTTTGGTAAATAGTACTGCAATAAATATTTTATGCATGTGCAAGAATTTCCCTGCAATATACCCAGTTCAATTTTACAAAATATTGCCAAAGTGTTTTTCAAGATTGTACCAATTTACACAATACTGGTGGTAAAAAAGAGGTTCCACTGATCCATATCTTCACCAGCACTTGATGTTACTAAATTTGCTAATTTTTGCCAATAGAGTTGTAGTAAAATGCTATCTTAGTGTGGCATTGATTTATATTTACCTGATTATCAATGAGGTTGAGCATCCCTTCATGTTTGTTGATCATTTATGTTTCCTTTTTGGTAAAGGGCCTATTCATGTATTTTGCCCATTTTCCTACTGGTTTGTCTTTTTCGTAGTTTAAAATTCACACAGACACATACACACATGCACATGCTAGATCTTACTTTTTGTCAGTTCTGTATGTCACAAATACCTTCTTCCAGTTTTGTGTTTTTGCAGTTAACAACCTTGCTGGATGCCCTTATACATTCTAATAATTTGTCTGTACATTCTTGTGAGGTTTTCTATATATGCAATTATATTACAAATAATGACACTACTGTTTTCTGTCTTACCCTTAGCCTTATTGACCAGAAGGATGATAGCAGACATCTTTGCCTTATTCTGCTTTTTTCTTTTGTTTCTTCTTCTTTTTTTTTTTTTTTTTGAGACAGTGTCTCACTCTGTCACCCAGACTGGAGTGCAGTGGGACAATCTTGGTTCACTGCAACCTCCAACCCCCAGGGCTCAAGCAATTCTCCTGCCTCAGCCTCTCAAGTAGCTGAGATTACAGGTGTGCACCACCACGCCCAGCTAATTTTTGTATTTTCTGTAGAGATGGGTAGGATAAGCTCTGATGTTTGGTATAATTTGCTCCATGAAAATATGCTAGGAATTGTGTGAAAACTATCTAGGCTTGATATTTTTTAAGCCACCGATTCAATTTCTCCCATAGCTATTGGACTACTTGGGCTTTCTTTTCTTTAGCAGGAATTTTATTTTTTTAATTTTTCATCGATATATAATAGATGTACATATTGTCAGGGTACATGTGATAATTTAGTCCATTTGTATAATCAAATCAGGGCAATTGGGATAGCTGTCACCTTAAATATTTATCTTTTCTTTATGCTAGAAACATTTGAATTATTCTCTTCTAGCTATTTTGAAATGTCCAGTAGATTAATGTTAACTACAGTAACCCTCTTAAACACTAGGTCTTCTTTCTTCTACCTAACTGTATATTTGTACCCATTAATCAACCTCTCCATCCCCTCACCCACCCCTACTGCCAATCTACTCTCTATCTTTATGAGATTCACTTTTTAGCTCCCACATGTGAGTGAGAACATGAGACACATTTGTCTTTCTGTGCTTGGCTTATTTCACTCAACATAATGACCTCCAGTTCTAGCCATGTTGCCGCAAATGACAGTTTCATTATTTTTTATGGCTGAACAGCATTCCATTGTATATCTATATCACATTTTCTTTATCCATACATCCAATTGACGGGCACTTAGGTTGATTCCATATTTTGGTTATTCCGAATAGTGCTGCAGTAAACACGGGAATGCAAATCTCTCTTCAATATACTGATTTTCTTTCTTTTGGATATATACCCAGACGTGGAATTGCTGGATCGTATGGTAGTTCTATTTTTAGCTTTTTGAGGAACCTCTATACTGCTTTGCATAGCAGCTGTACTAATTTACATTCCCACCAAGAGCGTTTGAGAGTTCCCCTTTCTCCACAACCTTACCAGTATCTGTTATTCTTTGTCTTTTTGATAAAAGTCATTCGAACTGTGGTAAGATGATATGTCATCGTGGCTTTGATTTGCGTTTTCTTGATGATTAGTGATGTTGAACATTTTTTTAAATACCTGTCAGCCATTTGTATGTCTTCTTTTTATAAATGTCAATTCAGATCTTCTGCCCATTTTTAAATTGAATGGGTTTTGTTGTTGTTGTTGTTCGGTTTTTGGTTGTTGTTTTTGCTATTATTTGAGCTCCTTATATATTCTGATTATTAATCCCCCTTGTCAGATGAATAGTTTGCAAATGTTTTCTCCCATTGTTTGAGCTGTCTTCTCTTCATTGTTTCCTTTGCTGTGCAGAGCTTTTTAGCTTGATGTAAGTCCATTTGTCTATTTTTTGTTTTGTTGTCTGTGCCTTTGTGGTCTTACACAAAAAAATCTTTGCCCCAACTATCTGGTTTTCATTTCTAATTTTTTTTTTTTAAGACAGAGTTTTGCTCTTACCCCTCTAGGCTGGATTGCAATGGCGAGATCTCGGCTCATTGCAACCTCTGCCTCCCTGTTTCAAGCAATTCTCCTGCCTCAGCCTCCCGAGTATCTGGGATTACAGGCATGCACCACCACGCCTGGCTAATTTTTGTATTTTCAGTAGAGATGGAGTTTCACCATGTTGGCCAGGCCGGTCTCAAACCCCTGACCTTCAGTGATCTGCCCTCCTCAGCCTCCCAAAGTGCTAGGATTACAGGCATGAGCCACTGTGCCCAGCTCATTTGTAATGTTATTTATTTAGGACTTCTCACTTTTTTTTCTTAGTCTAGTTAATGATATGTTAATTTTGTTTATCTTTTCAAAAAACTAATTTTCATTTCATTGATCTTCTGCATTTTTTAGTCTTCATTTATTTCTACTCTGATATTTATTATTTCTTTCATTCTAATAATTTCCTTCTAATAAGTTTGGTTTGTTCTTGCTTTTCTAGTTCTTTGAGGTGCATTGTTAGGTGGTTTATTTGAAGTCTTTCTGCTTTTTTGATGTAGGCATTTATTGTTATAAACGTCCCTCTTAGTACTGTTTTTACTATATCCCATAGATTTTGTTATATTTCCATTTTCATTTGTTTGAAAAATTTTGAAAATTTTCTCCTTAATTTCTTCATTGACCCATTGGTTGTTCAAGAGCATGTTGTTTAATTTCTATGTATTTATGTAGTTTCTGAGATCCCTGTTGTTACTGATTTCCAGTTTTATTCCATTGTGGTCAGAAAAGGTATCTGATATAATTTCTACTTTACTGAATTTGTTGAAGCTTGTTTTGTGGCCTAAGATATGGTCTATTTTGGGGAATGTTACATGTATTTGCCAAAAGAGTGTATATTCTGCAGCAGTTGGGTGAAATGTTCTGAAATGTCAGTTAGGCCTATTTGGTCTAGTGCGTAGTTTGATGCTTCTTTGTTGATTTTCTGTATAGATAATCTGTTTATTACTGAAAAGAGGGGTGCTGAAGTCCCCTACTGTATTATATCACAGTCTAGCTCTGCCTTAGGGTTATTAATATTTACTTAATATACTTGGGTATATGCTCCAGTGTTGAGTGTGTACATATTTATAATTGTTATATCCTCTTGTTAAATTGACTCCTTTATCATTACATATTGATCTTCTTTGTCACTTTTTACAGTCTTTGACTTGTTGTCCAGTTTTTTTTTTTTTTTTTTTTTTGAGACAGAGTCTCGCTCTGTCACCAGGCTGGAGTGCAGAAGTTCACAAGGTGGCCTGGCCTGGAGCTTGTCCTGTCACTAGACAGGAAAGAAACAACCTCTGGGGCCCAGGTGAGCTGTCAGGTAAATGAGCATTCTCTGCAGTAGTGAGACCTCAGAACCTGACCGCAGGTCAGAGAAGGAGTCAAGGTACCACTGGGGGCGGGAGGCCTGAAGCAACCACTGTCCATGTTGGAGGGCCACAGGCGGGTGACTACCAGGCCGGGCTGAGGCTTTGAGGTCACCGAGGGACTGTGTCCTGGATGCGTCACTGGGACAGTGCACCACTCGAACGCCTCTCACTCTCACCAGTCATGGAAGATACAGCGCCAGAGCCAGCAGGAGAAGCGTCTCATCCCCTAATGGTCACCCGAGGCCCTCTACTGAAAAGGCCTAAGTTATGCTCACGATAAGGAGATACGTTTAAACGAATTTTGCCCATTATCACAGAACACATTTTAAAAAGTGAATTTGGGCCAGGGGCGGTGGCTCACGCTTGTAATCCCAGCACTTTGGGAGGCCGAGGTGGGCGGATCACGAGGTCAGGAGACCGAGACCAACCTGGCCAATACTGCGAAACCACGTCTCTACTAAAAATACAAAAATTAGCCAGGCATGGCGGCATGTGCCTGCAATCCTAGCTACTCCGGAGGCTGAGGCAGGAGAATCGCTTGAACCTCGGAGGCGGAGGTTGCAGTGAGCTAAGATCACGCCACTGCACTGCAATCCAGCAACAGAGCTAGACTCCGTCTCAAAAAAAAAAAAAGGGAATTTGGAACCAAGAGGCAAGAAATATATCATTGGCATGCCAAGTACGTAAGAGACAGAGGTTTATACAATCCTTGGGAGGCTGTGGGGGCATAGGTAAGGGAGCCTACAGCGGCACTTCAGTCTGCACCACCCAAGTGGGTGGAGCTCAAGTGCTTGCTCTGAGGCCACTTTAATCTCAAGGGCCTCCCGGAGGCTCCTGCCCACTCACTCAGGTGGCAGCACCACTGCAGATGACTCTCGAGGAGCACACCCAGAAGCTGCAGCGAGCGCCTGCCTGCCTATGCGTCCGCCTGCTGCACCTCTGCAAAGTTGCGCCCTCTGCGTTTCGCCTGCGTTCCAGATCTCACACCAGGGCTTCTCCTGTGCAGGCTCTGCGGAAGCCCCACGTGGCAGAGGATTCTGGGAAATGTAGTTCCTGCCTTCTCTGCGACGCCGAGACCTCAGAACCTGTCGGCAGTGACAATACACAGCCCCTTAGAGAGACTTAAGCTTATGTGGAATCTTGGGTCAGATCCCCCTCACTTCGTCACTGACCCCAGGGCAGGATTTCCAGTAACAGCTGATGCGAGCCTTTGCCCTGAAGGTAGCCCTACAGCAGTCTCAGAGCCTCAACTTTGTGGGTGGTTTGATTTTCGTGGTGGGGAACCCAGCAAGGCATTAAAAGCATTTTTTGCGGGGGGCTGGGGGTTCACGCCTGTAATCTCAGCACTTTGGGAGGCCGAGGCAGGAGGATTACTTGAGGCCAAGAGTTCCAGACCAACCTGGGCAAGACAGCAAGACCCTATCTCTACAAAAAAAAATGCAAAATTTAGTGAAGCATAGTGGTGCACGCCTGTACGAGGGAGGCAGAGGTGGGAGGATGGCTTGAGCCCAAGAGGTCAAGGCTGCAGTGAGCTATCATCGTGTCATCGTGCCAGAGGAAGACCCTGTCCATTTTTTTTTTTTTTTTTTTTTTAAGACGGAGTCTCTGTTACCAAAGCTGGATTGCAGTGGTGCAATCTCAGTTCACTGCAACCTCTGCCTCCCAGATTCAAGCCATTCTCCTGCCTCGGTCTCCGGAGTAGCTGGGACTACAGGCGCAGGCCGCCACGCCTGGCTAATTATTTGCATTTTAGAGAAATGGGTTTCCCCATGTTGCCCAGGGTGGTCTCGACTCCTGAGCTCAGGCAATCCACCCGCCTCCCAAAGTGCTAGGATTACAGGCATGAGCCACCACGCCTGGCAGAAGACCCTGTCTTAAAAAAATAAAATGAAAATAAAGTACTGCCCTAACCCCACTCCCAGGATCCAGTTGTTTTATGGAGAGGAAGCCTTTCAGAGATTTTATTAATAGTTCAATCACTGCCAAAAACAGAAAATCCAAGCTACTTAAAAAATAATTATTTCCACTCAACATTCCCCGAAAGTCAGTGGGGTAATTCTGATTCTACTGCTTGCAAAAAAAGAAAAAAAACTGAAGAAATAAATGATTCAAACTTGTGACTGCATCACAGAGGCCTCTGAAGACCTAATGAAAGCTAGGGATGCCCGAAATATATATATGTATCCTCAACACATGTTGCATACAATTTCAAGCAGTTCAAAGATCACTGACACTGATCTGTGGACCCTGTTCATGGAGAGTAAGAACCTGATCAAAAAGAAATGAGGCCAGGTGCCATGGCTCATGTCTGTAATCCCAGCACTTTGGGAGGCTGAGGTGGGTGGACCACCTGAGGTCAGGAGTTCGAGACCAACCTGGCCAACATGGAGAAACTTTGTCTCTGCTAAAAAATACAAAAATTAGCTGGGCGCAGTAGTGAGCACCTGCAGTCCCAGCTACTCAGGAGGCTGAGACACCAGAATGAATCGCTTGAACCTGGGAGGTAGAGGTTGCCCTGAGGCAAGATCGCGCTACTGCGATCCAGCCTAGGTGACAGAGGGAG
Organism: Lagothrix lagotricha; assembly: GCA_963574225.1. NCBI lineage: Eukaryota > Metazoa > Chordata > Mammalia > Primates > Atelidae > Lagothrix > Lagothrix lagotricha. The sequence continues at coordinate 22,388 of CAUYNB010031875.1, read as the reverse complement.
ACTCCATCTCAAAAAAAAAAAAAAAAAAAGAAAAAGAAAAAGAAAGAAAGAAAGAGAAATTAGGAGCTATGTACAAAATCTCAGACTGGATTTTTTTTTTCTAATTTCCAACTTTTATTTTAGGTTCAGGGGTATATGTACAGGATGTGCAGGTTTGTTACACAAGGTAAACGTGTGCCATGGTGGTTTGCTTCACAGATCATCCCATCCTCCAGGTATTAAGCCCAGCATCCATTGGCTATTTTTCCTAATGCTCTCCCTCCTCCTACCCCTGACCCTCCAACGGGCCCCATGTGTCCATGTGTTCTCTTCATTCAGCTGCCACTTATGAGAACATGTAGTATTTGATTTTTTGTTCCTGCATTAGCTTGCTAAGGATAACAGTCTCTAGCTCCATCCATGTCCCTGCAAAGGACATAATCTCATCCCTTTTTATGGCTGTATAGTATTCCATGGTGTACATGTAACACATTTTCTGTTTTCTTTTTTTAAGATGGAGTTTCACTCTTGTTGCCTGAGCTGGAGTGCAATGACGTGATCTCAGCTCACTGCAACCTCCGCCTCATGGGTTCAAGCGATTCTCCAGCCTCAGTCTCCTGAGTAGCTGGAATTACAGGCACGCACCACCATGCCGGGCTAATTTTTTTTCTATTTTTAATAGAAACAGGGTTTCATCATGTTAGCCAGGCTGGTCTTGAACTCCTGACCTCAAATGATCTGCCCGCCTCGGCCTCCCAAGGTGCTGGGATTATAGGCATGAGCCACCACACCCGGCCAACACATTTTCTTTAACCAGACTATCATTGATGGCTATCAGGTTGATTTCATGTCTTTACTATTGTGAATAGTGCTGCAATGAACATATGCATGTATGTATCTGTATAATAAACACTCCCACCAGCAATATAAAAGCATTCCTCTCTACAACCTTGCCAGCATCTGTTGTTTTTTGACTTTTTACAATAATAGCCATTCTGATTGGTGTGAGATGGTATCTCATTGTGGTTTTGATTTGCATTTCTCTAATGATCAGTGATGTTGAGCTTTTTCTCATATGTTTCTTGGCCGCATGTATGTCTTCTTTTGAAAAGTGTCTGTTCATGTCCTTTGACCACTTTTTAATGGGGTTGTTTTTCTCTTGTAAATTTGTTTAAGTTCCTTATAGATGCTGATATTAGAACTTTGTCAGATGTATAGATTGCAAAAATTTTCTCCCATTCTGTAGGTTGTCTGCTTACTCTGTCGATAGTTTCCTTTGCTGTGTAGAAGCTCTTTAGTTTAATTAGATCCCATTTGTCAATTTTTGCTTTTGTTGTGATTGCTTTTGTCATCTTCATCATGAAATCTTTGCCTGCGCCTATATCCTGAATGGTATTGCGTAGGTTTTCTTCCAGGGTTTTTTTAGCTTTGAGTTTGACAGTTAAGTCTTTAATCTATCTTGAGTTAATTTTTGTATATGGTGTAAGGAAGGAGTCCAGTTTTAATTTTCTGTATTTGGCTAGCCAGTTCTCCCAGCACCATTTATTAAGTAGGGAATCCCTTCCCCATTGCTTGTTTTTGTCAGGTTTTCAAGGATCAGATGATTGTAGGTGTGAAGTCTTATTTCTGGGCTCTCTGTTCTGTTCCATTGGTCTATGTGTCTGTTTTCATACCATTACCATGCTTTTTTGGTTACAGTAGCCCTGTAGTATAGTTTGAAGTCAGATAGTGTGATGCCTCCAGCTTTGTTCTTTCTTCTTAGGATTGCCTTGGCTATTTGGGTTATTTTTTGGTTCCATGTGAATTTTAAAATAGTTTTTTCTAATTCTGTGAAGAATGTCAATGGTAGTTTAATGGATTATCGTTGAGTCCATAAATTGCTTTGGGCAATATGGCCATTTTCACAATATTGATTCTTCCTAACCATGAGCATAGAACGTTTTTCCATTTGTTTGTGTCATCTCTAATTTCCTTGAGTAGTGGTTCGTAGTTCTCCTTGAAGAGGTCTTTCATTTCCCTTGTTAGCTGTATTCCTAGGTATTTTATTCTTTTTGTGGCAATTGTGAAAGGGATTTCATTCATGACTTGGCTCCATCTTGCCTGTTGTCAGTGTATAGAAGCGCTAGTGATTTTTGCATTGATTTTTTATCCTGAGACTTTGCTGAAGTTGCTTATCAGCTCAAGAAGCTTTTGCAGACCAGCTTTTATAAAGAATCCAAAGCCATTTGATTTTTTTCCCCATTGCTTTTCTAAACACACACAAAAGCATTTCTAATTAAATGTTCGGTAGGCCGGGCACGGTGGCTCACACCTGTAATCCCAGCACTTTGGGAGGCTGAGATGAGCGGATCACCTGAGGTCAGGAGTTCAAGACTAGCCTGGCCAACATGGTGAAACCCCATCTGTACTAAAAATACAAATAAAATCAGTTGGGCATGCTGGCGGGTGCCTGTAATCCCAGCTACACGGAAGGCTGAGGCAGGAGAATCACTTGAACCCAGGAGGCAGAGGTTGCAGTGAGTCGAGACTGCACCACTGCACTGCAGCAGGGGCAACAAGAGCAAAAACTCCATCTCAAATGAGATGAAATGTTCGTTGTTCACCATTGTTAGCATCTTGGTTTTAAATTTTATTAGTAAAGTTTGTCATGTTGCATAAAAAAATCTGCAGTGGAATAGGCCTGCTTGTGTATTTAATATCTACCATGTCTTCAGGCCTCTCTCATAAACACTTAGCATAGTTTTACCAACAAAGTATTATAAGGGTATCTATTTGTATTAACTTTATTTATATGAGATTTTTATCACCTGTGTCAAGACCTTCATCAGCAACAAACTCCCAACTGAAACAGTGTTTTTTATGAGGAAAGCGTCATCTTATGCGGTGGTCAGTTTACTCAGCTGGTTTCAGAATTGTCCTGGGTGAAACACTGGGTTGCCTTGTTTCATGCATGGTACACTTGGTTCTCTAAGACACAGGAGCAGCACAGCAGAGAGACCCAGGCATCCACTCTGGCTCCTGCTGGGTCGCCTTGACCAGGTGAACTTCCATCTCCAAGTTTCTGTTTAATCATCTGTCACGGGGCAGTGCCGATGCCCACAGAGCGGCTGGGGAAGCACAGTCAGGGTTGCAGGAAATACTGGTTCTGTGTGTGCCTTATCCTGGTACAGCTTAACAAGTGCCTACTCACTAATTACGTAACTTAGAACTGCCTCTGGTTAATTGCACAGCTAGGGAAAGGGACCCCGCTTTGTCTGCTGGGTCCATTTAGAATTATAACTTGCCCATTGTTTCATGGGGGATCCTGTAGCCTAACAAATGAATAGTTAATTTAAAGTCAGACAACTGGGGCTTTTTGCTTTAGGCAGAAACCTAATTCCCAGACAATCCATACATTATGTATAGACTGCCTTGACCTGATTCTGTTCTTGGCACTCAGGATAGGGCCCAACACGAGAAAATCCTGGAAGGGCAAGGGAGCATGAGAGATAGGGGCGAGGGTGGATGACCCAGTTTAGAGCTTTCCTCTCACACTGCAGCGATGAAAGATCTCCAGGCCATGAGAGTTACAAACTCAATTTGATTCTCTCCACCAAGAGCATATTACTATGGTTACCTACTGCTATAAACCCAGAAGGGAATCTTTCCTGACTGCTACTACCGGGCAGAGTATCTGAAGTTTTTAAGATTAAAGATCTGTATTAGTCAGGGTTCTCTAGAGGGACACAACTAACAGGATATATATACATACATGGGACTTTATTAAATATTAACTCACACGATCACAAGGTCCCACAATAGGCCGTCTGCAAGCTGAGGAGCAAGGAGAACCAGTCAGAGTCCCAGAACTGAAGAACGTGGAGTCTGTTGTTCGAGGGCAGGAAGCATCCAGCATGGGAGAAAGATGTAGGCTGGGAGGCTAGGCCAGCCTGGTGTCTTCATGTTTTTCTGCCTGCTTTATATTCTAACTGAGCTGGCAGCTGATTAGACGGTACCCTCCTACACCAGATTAAAGGTGGGTCTGCCTTCCCCAGACCACTGACTCAAATGTTAATCTCCTTTGGCAACACCCTCACAGACACACCCAGCATCAACACTTTGCAGCCTTCAATCCAATCAAGTTGACACTCAGTATTAACCACCACAAGATCATTTGACATGGCATAGCTACTTTGGAAAGCAGTGTGCAGTGTCCTATAAAGTTAAACATATCCTCACTGTATAACCCAGCCATCTGGTTTCTAGGTGTTCACCCGAGATCAATGAAAAATGTGTTCACACAGAAACTTGTCAGCGACGCTCTCCTAGCAGCTTTATCACACTCGTCCAAAACTGGAAACAATTCAAATGCCCTTCAACTGGTGCATGGATTAACAAACTGCAGTACATTCAAACAATAGAATCCTACTCAATATCAAGAACTGAGCTCTTGATACACACAGCATGAATGAATCTCAAAGCATCACGCTAAGTGAAAACATCCAGACAGAGAAAGCTGCAAGATTCCAGGAATATGAAATTTAAGAAAAGGCAAAACTTCCTGTCTCCATTGTATAACACAATTATTAGTATAAAAGAGCTTTCTAATACCCATTTTTAGACTGCATTCTAGCCTGGGCAATAGAGCAAGACTCTCGTTCTCTCTCCCTCTTTTTCTTTTTCTTTTTCCCTTTCTTTCATTCTCTTTTTTTTTCTTTCTTTCTCTTTTTCTTTTCTTTCTTTTCCTTTCTTTAAATAAAATAAATAAAATAAAAAAAAAAAAAAAAAAAAAAAAAAACACTTGCTATCGTGTGTGTGTGTGTATGTGTGTGTGTGTGTCTGTAGGTGTGTTTTCAAGGATATGCACACTGTTGAGAATGTAAATTTGTGCATCCACTATAGAAAACAGGATGGAGTTTCCTCAAAATATTAAAAAATGGAACTATGATATGATACAACAATCCCACTTCCAGTATATCTATAATAATTGAAATCATTATCTCAAAGAGATATCTACACACACACTATTGTAGCATTATTCACCATAGTCAAAAAAGGAGATAACATAAGTGTCCATCAACAGATGAATGGATATATATATATATATATATATGTATGTATATATATACATAAAATAATTCTGTCTTAAAAAAGAAGAGAATATCTTGCCATAAGTCACAATATAGATCAACATGAAGGATATAATGCTGAAGGTAATCAGCCAGTTACAGAAAATAAATACTTCATGATTCCACTTATATGAGCAATCTAGAAAAAGTCAAAGTCATAGAAACAGAGAGTAGAATGGTGGTTTCCGGGAGCTGCAGGAAGGGGAAACGTGGAGATGTTCTTAAAGGCTATAAAGTTTCAGTAATGCAAGATAAATACGTTTTAGAGATCTGCTATAAACATGCTGACAGTTGACATATTGTGTTGTGCACTTCAAAAAGTGTTAATTATACGGGAGCGCTGAGAAGAAGAAAGCGTGGTCCTTTTAAATGATACAGAAAGGGGGAAGGAAGGGAAGTGCTGGGTAGAGGAGGGTTTGAGCCCAGGCGAGGGCTCCACTCCCACAGACATAAGTCAGAACAGCCATTTTTGTTTTTCTGCCCAAATGTTGCATTTCCCAAAACCACCTGGCCTGTCACATCCCCATCCTGTGCCCGTAAAAACCCCCAGTTCCCTAGCAGGCAGACACACAGGCAGCTGGACGTCAAGAGAAACACACTGACAGGCACCAGCACACCGACCGGCACCTGCACACTGGCAGGCCCGGGAACACTGGCAGGCCACCGACCAGCAGAAGGACACAGAGTTTTGCTCCAGCAGTTGGAGGAGAGCCTAGGCCGCCAAGTAGCCTGTCTCCAGGGGAAAACCATCTCCCTTCTGGCTCCCCAATCTGCTGAGAGTTATTTCCACTCAATAAAACTTGCACTCATTCTCCAAGCCCATGTGTGATCTGATTATTCTTACACACCAAGGCAAAAACCTCGGGATACACAAAGCCCTCTGTCCTTGTGACAAGGTAGAGGGTCTAATTGAGCTGGTTAACACAAGCTGCCTATAGACTGCAAAACTAAAAGAGCACCCTGTAACACAAGCCCACTGGGGCTTCAGCTGTAAGCATTCACACCTAGACACTGCCATGAGGATAGAACCCCACAGCCTGCCCTTCAGTATTCTCCCTTAGAGATTTGAGCAGTGGGGCACTGAAGAAATGAGCCATACCCCATTGCACGCCCTGCAAGGAGGACAGGGGAACTTTTCTCATTTCATAAAAGGATAGAGCTTATGTTAAGTGTTTTTACCTCAATTTTTAAAAAAGAAGAAGTGAATTGGGGAGAAAAACATCTCTTTAGCACTTCTTTCATGATTACTGACTCTCACGGTTGTAAAAATGACACCTAATATACAAATTTGCTGTAAGACAAGAATAAATTCAAGATTTGTCAGGTCTAATGTACACACAATTTGGGTTTGGTCCTCTTTAAGAAAAATAATGCAAAACTATGAATACAAAATTGCCAGTGCCCCTCCTGTGATGTGTACAATCTGTGCACTGAAGGGCCCCAAATTTAGGTTCTATTAGCAATACTAAATAGATGCCCGTCTTATGGTATTAGAGACATGAGTTTTTGGAAAGTTGGGGTCTAAATTCACACGTGCCACATCTTTTTCATATACTAATTGGCTCCTCAATGTGTATATAACACTACTGTTCTTCTGGCAATGGTGGAGATCTTCTACAACTTTTGGAAAATTTCAATAAGCACAAAGATATCAATAGGTCCAGGCTGATAAGAGCAGCTCAAAAAATAGCTACTAGTGTCAGATATGCAAAGAACAAAATTTCTAATGCAATCTATATTGACCTCTTAAGAGTCAGCCCAAACAACTACACAACTGAACATCTGAACCCGATGTTCAGATGACTAGAGGCAAAAATTTGTTCTAATTAAAAATCTTAAAACCTATCTAATGAGAAAGATAATTCAGCATCTTGTAATTTATATGTGGACTCACAATTTCAATTTTAAATTAGTATGCCTGCAAATTCCTTTTCTCAAACTGTTTATGAAACTGATGTTTATACTTCATTTTCAGACGGTTGAGGTTCTCATGAAACCTGTTGTATTTTTCTTCCTTAACAGCAGAAATAAACTCAGTCCTTACCAAAAAAAAAAAAAAAGTTTAGCATAAAAACACATCACTCTGAATGTCAATAAACAAATAAATAAGGCTTATTTAAGAAAAGGCCTATAAAAGCAAAACAAACAACAAACAAACTGAAGGCTGGTTCAGTTTCCCAAAGGTATAAAAATGGTATGCAGAGTTGCTTAGATTTGAAATGTATTATATAATCATATTTAATTAATTCAGAAAAACTATATATATGTGTGTGTGTGTGTGTGTGTGTGTGTGTGTGTGACAGTTTATACTGTTTTGGATGGCCTTATATAGAATAGTAAACATTGCTTGTTGTCACTAAATATCCATTCTTCTGTTCTTCCTTTGTAACAGAACGCTGAGTAGTGTGCCTAGCTAAATGATTATATTTACTAGCCTCACTGCTGTGATTTTTGTAGTTATTGCATGCCAGAGACATTTAAATGGTTGTGGGAGAGCCAGGAAGACTCTTTAGAACAGCAACAATAAGTGTCCTTTATCTTTCACCTGCTTTGTACTGCTATGGAACTGGAATACAGATGGATAGAATATAGTTGATGACTGGGGCTCCAGCAGCCCGCTTGAACCCTGAGATTACCTTGTGGATAGAAGCTATGGTCTTGGAATGCTAGAGAAAAAGATAAGGGATTGAGATCCAGATACTTTACGGAGCAAAAATCATGACAGCTGAATACAGTATGTTTTATAAAATAATAGAGTCCTATAACTTTAACTTATTTTGCCTCCAATCTATTCTACTCAATGCTGGAAACTAATAACAACACAGTTTAGTTAGATGGAGAGAAGAAAATACTAAGAGGAACAATGAGAAAACAATACAAATGTACAAAGGTAACAGATAAAATTCACATGATATCTTGACGGTTCAAACATTAGATCCCAGTGGTATAAGCCACATTATTATTTGTAGGAGAGTTGCTTAAAATATATAGTAATCAAACCAATTTGAGTTTCATGTAAGTAGAGTGCTGAACTTATCAAATATAGCATTGGAAGAATTCAATTAATGTTGAATTTCAGATAAACACAAATGATTTTTGTAAGAGTGTATAATACAATAAAAATACTTATGGTATATATGAAATTCATATTTACTTGAGAGTCTATTTTGTCTAGCAACCCTACCTATAAAGTGGTTGAGTTATATTAATATAAATTATGTAACATTTTCTTCAAAGAAATATTTTTTGGAGCTTACATTTAGTATCAAACACGGTCAACAGTGCCATATTGATTCAAGCTACTAATTGACAGAAGAAATAACATACATTTCACTGAACACATAGTATAACATTGAATTTTATGACAACTTCCTTATTACAAATGAAGAAACTAAAGTTTAAATTTCTTTTACAAATCCATTGTAGGCATGTAGCTAAGAAGTGGCAAAACTGAAATTGAAATCTACTTTAATATGACATAATTTGACTTATGTATTGAATTTAGACTAGACTATACAAAAGTTACTGGTGAGCAACTATAGATACTCGAAATACAATGCAGACAGTAATGTCTAAAATTTTTAGACCTAATTTCTCTCAAGTAAGCACAAACAAAGCAAAACAAATTCTGCTACGCACCTCCTCACTGACAACTTTCTTGGTCACGTGAACACATCCAAAACAGTTCCGCATTTCAACTTCTCTTTGTCTTTCACCCCGACTGCCAATCCTGACAACCAATTCTATTTTATTTCCTCCCCAGGTTTCTCTCGATACTATATATTAGTCTTTATGCTCACCTCAGCTTCCTTACTTCAGTTTCCTTTACCAAAGGAACTCACAAACCAGGAACCAAATCAAAATAAGGCATTTTGCTTTTTTAGAAATGTGGGCATACAGAAGATTCAGAACACAGATACAGACAGATTCATTCAGCTGAGTGAATATAATGGCAGAATTTTAGAGCAGGGATTATTAAAAGATTGCTAATCAAGAGAAAAGGTAGCATGATTCCCAAACCTTCTTTGAATTGAAAAATAAAAGAAATTCTTCCATTTCTCCATTTCTAGTGGCTATTATAACTAGATAAAATTTGGTTCCAGCATTTCCTGTGAATTCCCCATCTTTCTTAGTACTATATGTAACCTAACAGTCAATTCCTATTGTTTAAGGTAGGTTAAGGGCATCTGTACTCCTTGAATCATATATAAGGAGGAAGAGAAGAAAGGAGCAGGGAGGGGAAGAAAGGAAAAGCAAGAGAAGAGAAAATGCAGATGTAGTTTCATATAAAACTTGCAATGTGCCTCATACAGTGTTAACAGATTTAAAGTGTTTTATCTCATTAATTCTCACCAAAAAAAAAATGAGTTAATTATATTGTTATCTTCATTTTACAGATAAGGGTGCTGAGGCACAGAGTTTAAATAATTTTCTTGAGATCACATCATTCCTAAGTGACTGAAGATTAATTGGAATCCACACAGTTTGAATCTACAGTCCAGGTTGCAAACCAGGGTTATACTGGCTCCTGTAGTTTGGTGGTATGCTTTTATTCATTTGATGCAACGTATAAGAGACAAAATGAAAACCTTAAAACATCAATTGAATATCAATGAGACCCACACATAATAGCACAGTATAGCAAATCTAGCTGTAACATATAAAGGTTAGAATTATTTGGGATGTATTTTCCGAAGAGCACCACAAAACTGTGATTTTCTCACTTGCACACAATAGTTAAACTCCTGATCTTGAGGCAATCAGGCTATGTAGAAAACCTAGCACATAATATCACTTAGTTCAGTGACCTTGGGTAAACAGTTAAGTACCTCTATCTCTTTTATGACAGATTTTTAGGCCAGGCATGGCGGCTCATGCCTGTAAACCCAGAGCTTTGAGAGGCCAAGGCAGGAGGACCACTTGAGGCTAGGATATTAAGACCAGCCTGGGGAACCTAGAAACCCATCTCTACAAAAAATTTAAAAAATAGCTAGGTTCAGTGACTCACATCTGTATTCCTAGCTACTTGGGAAGCTGAGGTAGGTGGGAGGATTCCTTGAGCACAGGAGTCCAAGGCTACAGTGATTCTACCACTGCAAGCCAGCCTGGGCAACAAACCAGACCATTTAGAGGACTAAAAAAAAAAAAGTTCACTCATGTAAATCGGCAAAAATCCCTGCTTAATGGAGTTGTTTTTCTTAGGACTAGTGAGATAATGAGGTAATGAGATAATGAAGTAATATTAACCCATCCTATTAAAGAAATAAAATTATATATGAAATGCATGACAGGAGTAAATGTATACACATGGAATTTCTTCTACACTCAAGAATTAAATAAAAATATTTTAATTAAATATAGCAAATGTAAAAATGAGGGGATATAAAAATGAGGGACAGTTATGTTTTTAAAATACATCTATATTATTTTAATTGTTTGCAATTAGAATGTATTTTTGTATTGTCTAGGTGACTATATATTTAATGCTACCTAATAAACATATTTAAAAGTCAGAAAGGATACTGCAAATTGTCATTGTTTTCCTTTGACATGAAAGGCACTTATTAATTTAACTTTATATAATTTAATGGGAATTAAATCCATTTTTGTACAAATAGATAATGTACTTATAAGGTATATAAACTGACTCACATATGACCTTTTTGAAAGTCTTTTAACACATAAGAAATCCACATCTAACAATGAAAAACTCATTTTATGTAAATAGAATTATAGATGTTTCTTAATGTAATTAAACCCCAAAATTAATTAGACCACATTCTTAATGGCAAACAACAGAACCCATTCCAGCTAGTTTCAAGCAGGCAAGAAATTTAATAAAGACTATTAGGAAGCTCATAAAACATTCAAGGGAGCAGAGCGTCAAGCTTGGGTTCTAAAATGCCAGCAAAGATGCCCAAGCCACATAGTGAAACTGGCCTGTTGGAGACCCCATTGTAGCTGAGCACTGAACAACTCCAGAGCCTTTGTCACTGTTGTCCTTGAAAAGAGTGTCCTCTGTCACAGGAAGAATGGTGGGGAGTATGAATTTTGGAAAACACCTGCATTTTCCTTTTCTTACTCATGAAATAGAGTTTCTTTGTTAGATCCTTAATTATATATCTGCTCCCTAACTAAAAGGAGGGCTAAGCAAGTGAGATTTTTACTTTCCAACTCCGACAGCAAAAGTAATGGGGTAAGAATTGCAAAACACTAAAGGTCTGTGCAAAAGGTGTTAGGTAACCAGAAAACACATCACATATCCACTAGACAGTGCTGAAAAATGAAAAAATAAATATATATGTTGTTTATTTACATAGTAAAGCCCTTATTCACAGTTTTTAAGCATAAATATCAAAACAGTGAAATTTTACATGTATCACATTATATAGTTATATTGATAAATGCTTCAAAACATATTTTGATAATTTGACTGTTGATACTATAGTACACAAACAAAAACACTAGGAATATATTGGAAAATTGAATAAATATTCCTATTTGAAAGATATCTTTGTACTCTGCTGTTTTAATTTTGAGACGCTGATAGTTCTATGTACACTATAGATTAGGAATGTTTGTTCAGCTTAACTAAATAGGGCTCAAAATGAAACTGAAACTTTCTAAATATTGAAAATGTTTTTAAAATTATCAAAATGTATCTGTTCCATAAAGTTTATCCAAGTATAAATGTATTGGTGCAAGAACTTATCTAATATTTATATATATTTTAGAGACCTGACTTATCCAGTGATCATTTTTAGAGAAATTTTGACTTTCTGAAACAGAGTAAAGTATTAGTATGGAAATGAAATAATGTTTCGGATCCATGTACAAAGATGTACCCACTTTTGGCCAGGCGTGCTGGCTCACACCTGTAATTCCAGCACTTTGGGAGGCCAAGGAGGGCTGATCACATCAGGAATTTGAGACTAGCCTGGCCAACATGGTCAAAACCCACGTCTACAAAAAATACAAAAATTTGCTGGGTGTGGTGGCACGCATCTGTAATCCCAGCTACTCAGGAGGCTGAGGCAGGAGAATCGCTTGAACCTGGGAGGTGGAGGTTGCAGTGAGCTGAGATCCTGCCACTGCACTACAGCCTGGGAGGCAGAGAGAGTTTCGGTCCCCAAAAAAAATGTCCACTTTTGCAAGTTGTCCAGAGAATATCACTTATAGCATATACTTTCAAGTTATTGTAGAAATAATTTAAATGAGCTTATTTTTATTTTTGTGGTTTTCAGACCACAGCACCCTTGAATACATTAGGTTTATTAAAAACAATAGTGGGAAGCTTAAGAGTATGGATGCAGTAAAAAATAAAAGATAAAGTGTAGAAATGACAACCCATTAAGCAAATCCACTATTTGTCTCTCAAATTAGCTTAAATGCTCGTGAGATAGTTGCTTAATGTTCTTAGTTTCTTAGAGAATTAAGCATTATTCTCTAGATAGTCTTTGAGAAAAGTTTCCACATATATGCAAACTTAGAAAAGCTCCATCAAAATAAAAAATGATAAAAGTTGAAGAAGCTCTGTGTTTTTGCTATATTCTACAACATTAAGAAAAACATTAGGAAGATGTAACAAATAGGAGTTTGGGCTTGGATCTCAGGCCTGTGCTTTAGGGGTTCTTTATGAAGCAGCAAAGAATAAGAGGAAAGGTGATGGCTTTTTTGAGTGATGATAAAAAATATGAAAGAGAACATGAAACTTCAAAATCACCAAGGTAAAGGATTGCCCCACCTGATTTCCACTGATACCCCAAAAGCACACAATTTTTACTTTTCATCTTGTAGGATAATGTTCACATTTTGATGCTCACTTTAAACAGATAGCACGGAAGGAACAGATGATTGCCCTTGAGTTTTTGTTTTTTGTTACACTTTTGAAGCTGTGCTTTATTGAATTGAGTTTGAATTCTGAATTTCTAAAGCTGAACCTGAGTAGAAAAACATGTTCTTTCATGCTGGGAAAATATATATTTGCTTTGATTAATTCTTGTTTCTAATACATTATGACATATTGAAAGTAAAAAGCGCTTTTATTGTCTTGTGATTTGTCGCAAGCTATAGGCTGTTTCTCAACTGTAAGTGTGTTAAATAAAGATTATTGATAATTATAGATATTCTGAGAGTCAGATCTTTGACATACAAACATTATTTCTAGAGATGATTAACCAAGACTAATAGAGTACAAAGGCTTCTGAGAGGTTTTTTTTTTTCCCTTGATCTACTAATTTATTGAGAAACTATCCAGCTCTTACTCAATAATAACATAGATGACTTCATGGGAGTTGGTATAGTCCATCTTGGCCCACTGAACACATGACCCCAGATTGATCAATCAGAGTATTATATTCTTGTACTTATTGTAATTATTTCCGTGAAAGCCATATGATGCCAGTCATACAAATTTGTGATCTTTCTAGAATGTGTTTCATAGGTGTTAGAACATTATTAATGAGTAACTATGCCAAGTATTAGTTTTAAAATCCTTTCTTATTTAAAATTAATACATGCAAATGTTAGAAATGCAAAAAGTGACAAAGAATATCTCTTGGAAGTAGGACTAATTCTATCCTGATCCTATTCCTATCCTTAGAACCAACACTGAATTGTTTCATAGAAATAGTTTTACAAATTTTCTATAAATTAACAACATATATTTTTAGATGCATAGAAGCATTCTGTAAGATAATAGGATATTTTAAATATAAACACATATAAATATTATATTTTCATGGTAGCACATATAAACCCCCCTCACTGATTTCTAATGGCTATACATTCCAATTACATACAAACACACATACACTCGCACAATCATATTTCCTATTGATGGCATTTTAATTTTTCCTTTTACAAAATTGTGAAGGTGAACAATTTCATACGTATGTACTTGAATACACATATAGGTTAATAGGAATAAATCCTAGATGTGGATTTATAGGATAAGAATATTCACATGTTAAAACTTAATAGATATTTTCTGTAAAGATTTTGTACCAATTTATTTTCTCACCAATACATTGCCACATAACCTTTTCACCACACCAATACAAATAATTTGGATAATTCCAAAGGACCTATAGTGCACCTCTCGGTAAGCAGATTGGTTATGGCAATGTTCCAATAATTCTCTTTTACTCTACATCCAATATTCATTAAGCTCCCCAGACATCACAAGTCTAGAGCATATCACATGAAATATACACATTATAAAGCAATTGTATTTATGTACTCACATTGATGTCTTCCAAATCTAAAGTATTTAGAATAATATTGTTCCTTTTCCAAATGATGGGAGGTCTCAGGGTTCCTTGAACGGCACAGCTCAGAACAGCACTTTGCCCCACAGTTGCTGCAGTGATGCTTAGTTTCTGATCTTCTGGCAGACTCAATTGGATCACCTCTGTAAAGATAAAGATACAGTGTCAGTAATGTTGATAACCCATATAGTTTTGTAAGGTTAAGTGGTATAAAGTTTCTGAATACTAGTAATTAAGGCTTTTAATTCGAATAAAAGGGAAAAAAGCTTGTGATGAAATGAAAAAAGAGAAAATTGTTTCCAATAAAAGGTCTGAATGACATTTCAATTTAATTGATTGACAAGCATCCTCATGAGGCAAAGAACTATTAAGCATGAAATGAATATCAGAAGTAGAGTTATAATAAGCCTGGCAGATTGCACCCAAAAGAGAGATAAATTATTTAACTGCCAAAATGACATGTAGTGTGTCATCGGCATTGGAATAAAAATGATGCTGTTTATTCACTGATAGATTTATCTTGTAGGTGAGGTGAGATCATCGCTGGCTGACTTCAGAGAACACTAGCACAGTGGAATGGGTAAAATGCATCTTTATGCTGGGAAACATATTGACTCAGAAGGAATAATATTATTTGGGAAGTCGAAGAAGTAAAAATCTGAAGTTCACTGACCAAAGAGCAATTAAGTAAAATTCTATCAGCTCCCTTTAACAGGTCACATTGGTATTGAATTGTTATTTCATCATTCTTAAATTTTAAAATTAAATATAATATTTAACACATTGCTGCTGAAAATTTTTGCCAATGTTCACATTTCTGTCTATTGCTGGACAACATTATTTGAAATCTGGATCCTGCTTTCCTTTTTGGTTTTCAGACAATCCTTACCAACTAGGAAAATTATCAACTGTGTCATTGTCAGTTACCATGAGAGAAGACTAGGACAATATCTACCATTTCTGCATCCATGTAAAAACTGCCCTTTGGTTTCCTGCTGGCATTCACAGACATGCAGTTTTCTACATTATGATGTGAGTCTTGCCTTTTGACTTTGCTCAGTCTTGACCACGTTAGAAATACCACAAATGACTATTCTGACTTAAATGTCAACATAGAGGAGTGAAATAAGTGTTCTTTGTCCCTTTGTTAAGGATATAATATTTTTCACTGGGGCTGAGGTGAGGAAAGTGGTGTCCTAACTTGTAGTAAATATGATCATGTGCAGTGGCTACATTCTTCTTGAGAAAGCTCCCTCCCTCCCTCCTTCTCAGCATTCTACCACTTTATCTCTATTTCTTAATCCTGTCTGCCCCTTGAGATGCTAATCAAGTGAGTTTCATAGCATGTAAATATCCAATAAAGAGTTATTTGGTTTTCGGTACCATTCCAAATTGCAATGCCAAACATGGCTTATGTGTTTGGATTAAGGCCTGGATTAAACATATAATCCATCACCCCCTCAACACACACACACACACACACACACACACACACACACACACACGTTAAATGTTGCATAATCTGTGATGTTACCACTGGTTGATACCTCATTATCTGATTACATGAAACAGAAATATACTGACACTCATATTCTGTTATATTGTATCTAACCTCTAAACCTAAAGTCACACTTATTTAAGTTATCATTGTTTTGTGTTGTTAAAGTGAACAGAAATGATCTTGCAATTGGATAAGCCTACTAGAGAAACGCTCAGCCCGAACTTATTCTTTGGTTTGTTACATCACCCAAAATAGAGACAGATAATCAGATAAAAATGGGTCACAAATATCTTGTCCATTCCTTTGTGTAAAGAGTCTAACCTTGAATCACATTTATCCATTCTCCCATTTATTTCAATGCTTCCTGAGTAATAAGAACATAGGAGAGGCTGGGCACAGTGGCTTAAGCCTATAATTCCAGCAGTTTGGGAGGCCGAGGCAGACGGATCACTTGAGGTCAGGAGTTCGAGCCTGGCCAACATGGTGAAACCATGTCTCTACTGAAAATACAAAAGTTAGCCAGGTGTGGTGACGCAAGCCTGCAGTCCCAGCTACTCAAGAGGCTGAGACAGGAGAATATCTTGAACTTGAGAGGTAGAGGTTGCAGTGAGCCAAGATTGTGCCACTACACTCCAGCCTGGGCATCGCAGTGAGACTCCATCTCAAAAAAAAGAAGACAGGAAATATTTACAGTCTGTTTTACATTATTCATATGACATGTCTCTATGATATATCATATATGTGTACACATACAAAACCACACAGATACATAAACACACACGTACACTCCTATAGAGACATATACATAAATAAGTAAAACATTATTTGATTAAATAGAAACACTGAAAGTTGAAATCTGCAGACAGTATTTATGTCTTTGTTTAATGTTACAAACTTACAGAAAGTGAGAACATTATAAAAGTAATAGCATCGTGTGGAGTATCATGTAAGAATTATTAATAATTTCCCATTTACATTCCTGAATTTCAGCTTCTGGTTCCTCATTAAATTATAGAGAAGATAATGGGACATCTGGTTCTAAAAACAGCATGTGAACATTGGCTATTCTGCCATTTAGAAATACAATTGCTACTAAGTTACTCTGGAATCTCTTCACTAACCTTCCGCATCTGTTATTAGGTCCCAGGCCATTTGAATTGGTTGTGCTTTTTATAGTTATACATTACGATGCTAATTAGATAATATAATCATCTTAGAATAAATGCTGAGATTTGGCATAACATTATGTGGGCAATCTTTCTAAAATGTATTTTTTTAGAAGATGTGTAATTAGAATAAAGAATTACTATTCACTAGGAATATTAACATGCACAGAAAAACTTATTTTTTAATTTTATGGCTACATTTTAAAATGATTTTAAGTATTTTTCTTGGTAAAATACATTTTTAAATAACTATATATTTGATAATTTCTTAGATTTGTTTTCTGCATATTTCACATTTTATGTTTTGCTTCGCCTCTAGTATGTTGTACAGAAAAAATACACCAAACCAATTATGTTTACTGGTTACAACTCAAAATCCAGAGGACTTTTCCTGAAATAAATTTTGCAGCACGATTTATTTTAGCTACAGAATTGCCATGCCCATCTTTACTTGTCTTGTGACAGTTATTAAGAAGCACAGATTAGCACAGATTTAATAGTACAAGTTAAAAATATTAAGCATTTTTATTCTTAAATTATATCAAGAATGCTTTAATGTTGAGTGAAATGCTTATAAAATGCCCAAATTATAAGTTTTTTAGATACATGATCATTATTTCTAGAAATGCATTATTACTTAAAACAATAACTATGAATCAAGCTGCAATTTAATGTAAAAATGATTTTTGTATCTATTATTGTATATTGTTTGAGTGTACGTGTACATTTTAGTGACTATAGTTGCTACTTTAAAGAATTTTGGAACAAAATATTGAAAAGAATATTTTCATAACTATGGTTAATCCATGTTTTCTTGGATATACATTAATAATGACATTTCATTTTATCGCATTCTATCTGCAAACGCTTATGCTAGTTATGTACGGAAACGATCTTCGCAACAAATGGCACCAATCAGTTTATACCGCTTTGCATCCTTTCTGCTCTAATGATCTCGACATGTATCATGTGTTGAGGTTAACGTGGTGCCCTAGCAAAAGGTAAAAACATACAGTCAAAGCATAACACATGGTACTGACTATTTTGACACCCTTCAATACTTCCTTCATCTATGAACTTTGCCTCCTCTTGGAAGCCCTCTCAAGTATTTAAGGCACAATTTTAATGATTTATTTTTTCTGATCTCACATTATGAGGATAATTACTACCTTTTTAATCCAGCTTTTGCTTTTGATTATTTAGGGAAGTTAAGAAGCAAGTAAAATAGTTTCCCACTGTGAATCCTTCTCTATGTTTTCTATGTTTTACAGCTCGGCTTAGAGAAAAATTAAGAGCTTGCTTTAAAGGAATGAAAAACTTGAAGTGGCTGCTAGAAGAATCTGAAGCCAAAGAGAAAAGCATAGTTAAGTACAACTTTCAACATGACTAGTGGTTATTTATGAGGCATTTATTTCAATGGTAACTAGGTCCTACCAGTAGTAAAATACATTTGGGTAAAAATATGATGCTTTTTTTTTTAAGTTTTATTTTAAGCTCAGGGATACATGTGTGGGTTTGTTACATAAGTCAATGTCTGTCATGGGGATTTGTTGTGCAGGTTATTTCATCACCCATGTATTAAGCCTAGTATCCATTAGTTACTTTTCCTGACCCTCTCCTTCCTCCCACCCTCCATGCTCCAACAGGCCCCAGTTTGGGTTGTTCCCATCTTTGTGTCCATGTGTTCTCAACATTTAGCTCCCACTTGTAAGCGAGAACATGCGGTATTTGGTTTTCTATTCTTGCATTAATTTGCTAAAGATTATGGCCTCCAGCTCCATCCATGTCCCTGCAAAGAACATGATCTTGTTCTTTTTTATGGTTTCATAGTATTCCACAGTGTATATGTACCACATTTTCTTTATCCAGTCTATCATTGCTGGGCATTTAGGCTGATTCTATGTCTTTGCTATTGTGAACAGTGCTGCTATGAACATTCATGTGCATGTGTCTTTATAATAGGAGAATTAATATTGTTTGGGGTATATACTCAGTAATGGGATTGCTGGGTCAGTGGGAGTGTAAATTAGTACAACCATTGTGGAAGACAGTATGGCAATTTCTCAAAGACCTAATATTATGTAATTTTAATACATATAGAAACAAAACAAATATGAATATTTGTGAAACACTAGTTTAAAAAGGATGACTTTAGAAACTTTGATTAAAGATTTCTTTTAAAATCGTAAGAAGAATAAGCTTTTCATAATCAAGATTCTACTCTTCAAAATATCTACATCTTTGAAGTCCCTAACTATAGACTTACAGACTTATGTTAAATATTTCATTAAATCTGTTTAAACACTAGACTCATAATCTTATTATCCTGATCATGCCTATAATTCCTATCAGAAGAATGAAGCCTAGAATAAATTTTGTCAGTAATATTTCCTAATAACAAGCACTTCACCTTTCTCTACTTCAGTAAAGAAACTGCTAATTAAATACAGATAGTAATATATTATTAAGCCAGAAATAGATCAAAAAAAAGAAAATCACTTAGAAACCATAAATGGAGTAAGTTAATTTTCTCATATTAAGATAACCACATTACTTAATAACAAGGTTTTTAACTAACAGGGAAATTCTAATGGCATTTTTTGTCAAGAAATAGGTGATTTCAAAATAAATGTTAATTCTGGCATAATTTAGACATGCCAAAAATATATACACAAATTTATTATGATAAAATGCCTAGAATCTTTGAGACTAAATGTCTACCTGTTAAAGATTATATGCTTTTATCATAATTAGTCTTATAAAATTAAAACAATGTTCCAGAAAGTTTGTTTTGGTAACAAGAGACTACATAAATTGGACTAACATATTCACAGAAGAAGTGAAACTACAGCAAACAGACACATAAACAGTATGAATCAAATACAAATGTTGTAAGCTAGCAAGCACGAAATCACCACTGGGACAAAAGTAAGCCAATTCAGATGGTCATTTATTGCTGGCGGCCACAGAGAACTTGCGTCTCTCTAACCCGTGGCCCCAAAAGGAGGGTGTCAAGACCTTTTATGCCCATAAAGCACCTCCTGGGCAGGGGTGGGGGTGAGGGGCTTTGGACATTCCAAGGGCCAGTGGACTTTGGACATTCTGTAAACCACCTCCTGGGCGGGGGTAAGGGTGAGGGTCTTCAGACACTAAGATTGTTACTCAAGTGGTTCACAGAAGTCAAGATAAGCGTTAGTTTACACATTGCCTGGGTAGGATGGAAATTACAGATCTTAGTTACTTACTACAAGTCGCAGGGGCCAAGATGGCATGGGTTTGGACTGCTGGCCTGTCACATCAGTGTTACAGAGAGCAGTTTCAACAGAAAGCTGAGGTATGGTTGAGGTATGCAGTTTTATGGGGCTTTTACCATGTCACATTCTCCCCTTGTTTTATTTACAGGAATTAAATCATTAATTCCTCCAGTAGGTTAGTATTGTTTGTTTGTTCTAAGAGGGGTTTGCTATAGGGATTTACAGCATGGATTAGGGTGGCGAGGGTGGTGATCGCAAAGAGCACACAAGTCTTAGCTTTAGTGAATCGGTGGATGAATGGTTGACACTCCATTGTTATTCTGCTAGGGCAGTCTTGACATGGCTGTGATGAATCCAGGCTGTTAGTCCATCCACCTTGAGTGTGGTGGGTGTGGTCAAGATAACCGTGTAGGGTCCTTTTCAACGGGGGTGAGGCCGGAGGTGGCGAATCTTTTAACAAGGACAGAGTTTCCAGGCTGGAAGGGGTGTGTCAGCTGGTCTGTGAGGTACAATGGGGTGGGACAGGTGTCCTTAATGAGCTGGTGTACCTGGGATTGAACGGTAAGGACTGACTCCATTGACCATGAAGCTGTTGCCATCAGTATATAGTACCTCCTCCGGATTCTGGACTGGAGTTGCCGTTGCCAATAGGTGGACCATGAGTGGGGTACGGCGACTTGCCAAGCCTGAGGAATTTGTCTTAGCCCATACTCCCGGTACATTTTCTTGGAACTGGTGGAGGAGATCTGATGTTGGTGGTTGATTTGCCTCTGAGGATAAAGCTTCCTGCAAAAGATACTTATCTGACAGCACAGGTGATGACAATTTGCTGAGGTGGCCTTAAAGCCAAGGGAGGAGGAATTGAGAAGCAAGCTTGACTCCCACAGAAAGAAATATTTGCTTGAAGTTTGTGAAGTAAGTCCCGTCGTAGGAGTGGGTACGAACACTCTGGCAGAACTAAGAAGGAATGGTTAACGGTGCCATTTTTTAAGTCAATGACTCCATTTGTGGTCCATGAACTGGTTGTGGTTTTTCCTGTGGCTCCTGGATGACGTTTTCTTACTGGATAGTGATTACAGAGGCTGAGTAAGGACTGAGTGGGCTGCCCCGCTGTCTACTAAAAAACTGATGGGTTTGCTTCCAATCTTTAAAGTAACCCTGGACTCCAGGAGGCTTAACAAATAAGAGCCCCGGCCCTGTCAATCCTGACTTTTTAAATTGAGGATAGCCCTCGGTGGCTTTTCCTAAGCGGTTACTAGTCTTTTTCTCTCGGGGCACTCGTTTTTTCTAATGTTTCTGTTTTTTACAGTATTCACATTGGTTTCTTCCTAATGGGGGCCAGGGACCGCCGTGGAATGACTTTTGTCTCCTGAAGGGCTGCTATTACAGCCTTAGTAACTTTTTTGTCTTGTATGGCCCCAGGAGCATCCCTGTTATTAAAAACCTTCTGGGCAATTTCCAGCAGTTGAGTCAAATTCATTCCCTGGAATCCATCTAGTTTTTGTAACTTTTTCTTGATATCTGGGGCTGACTGGGAGACAAAGGCCAAGTTAATGGCCCGTTGATTTTCCGGGGCCTCAGGTTCTATAGGAGTATAGGTACGGTTCGACTCTTGCAGGCGTTCCAGGAAAGCAGCCAGCAACTGCTGTGGCCTCTGAGTCACTGTTTCTACCTTGGAGAGGCTGATGAGCCTCCTAGCCGCCCTCTTAAACCCTGCTAAAAGACACCAGTGAAAAGCATTCCGAGGCTGGTGTCCCCCAGAGGTGTTGGGGTCCCATTAGGGTCGGGTAGAGGGAAAAACCTTTGCAATTCGGTTGCAATTTTTTTCTACTGTTCCTCTCCCTAGACCTATGATGGCTTTCAGGGCTTCCTGTCTAATTTTCCTCTTTCCTCTGTGGTGAACAGAATCAGTAATAATTGTTGGCAGTCATCCCAAATGGGGCGATGAGTTGGGAGCACAGATTTTAAATGCCCTGTCAAAGCCTAGGGCTTTTTAGAGAACAGGGGATGTTGAGCCTTTTGACAGATCTTACTCTACTGTAAAACCCTGCCGCTGCCTTAAGTTCCCCAGCCTCCTAGCAGGACCCCCTCCTGGGGAACTTTCCATCTTA
>CAUYNB010031874.1:0-45732 GCA_963574225.1 Lagothrix lagotricha | reverse complement strand
GCCAAGCCCCTGGACCCACTACCTCCTATGATGGGCATTCCTTTATTTATTTGAAACAGGATCTTGCTCTGTTGTCCAGGCTGGAATGCAGCCTCAAACTCCTGGGCTCAAGTAATCCTTCCACCTCAGCCTCCTGAGTAGCAGGGACTACAGGTTGTGTGCCATCACGCCTGGCTAATTTTTTTGTAGTGACAAGGTCTCACTTTGTTTCTCAGGCTGACCTCGAACTCCTGGCTCCAAATAATCCTTCTGCCTTGCCCTCCCAAAATACTGAGATTACAGGCATGAGTCACCATGCTTGGCTGACCCCCATTATTATTTAAAATTGCATAACTAGTAGAAAAGTAAGTAGGGCAAATACATTATGGGGCAAAATGACTTCAATATTCATCATAATAATCCTGTTGTTTTAGGAGAAAGTAATCATGGCCCAAGTCCCTAGGTAATATACAGAATCCAGGTTGTAGAGAATAGGAAATGAAACCAAGAAGAGACTGAGAAAATAGAAGGGCACGGGGCCCATAAAGGAACAGTGCCTAGATGAAGTAGGAGACTTAAAGACTTGGGGGCATATATGACAATGTTGGTATGATCTATATCAGGTTATTTTAACAGGATCAAAATAATCCGAATCACACATTTAATTTCCCTTGCACTAATTTCACATTTTCTAGGCTGATTTTCTCCTACACATCCTTATTTTCTGATAACAACTTGGTTTACTGTATGGGTGTGATCACAAAAAGAGAATGCAGTGTTTATATTCACTAAATATTTCAGTTCTCATAACAGTTGCAGTTCTCATTGTTAATTAATACACTAGCATTCTGTTTTATACATCAGTTTCAAGTGAGCTTGGTTAATGTGAATCAGTCTGTCTACCAATTGTTTTCTGCCAACATCTAGTTTCAAAAATTTTAGGACCAGGCCTTGGGTTATGACTATAGCACTAATAATTACCATTTATTAAACAGCAACATGTCAGTTCACTTAACATGCTTTATCTCATTTTGAAAATAAGAATCCTAGGAGATTTGTGTCAGCATACCTATTCTCATAAGTGATAAAGTTGCAATTAAAATGGTAACTAACTTTTCTAAGTTCAATCATATAGAAAGTGGTAGAGTCGGCATTCAAATTCTGTTCTGGCCATGTCTCTTCTTTAATCCTAGCACTTTGGGAGGCCAAGGCGGTGGATTGCTTGGTCTAGGAGTTCGAGACCAGCCTGGGTAACATGGTGAAACCCTGTTTCTACAAAAATTACAGAATATTAGCCAGGTGTGGTGACATAGGCCTGTAGTCCCAGATACTCGGAAGGCTGAGGTGGGCAGATTGCTTGAGCCTGGGAGGTAGAGATCGAAGTCAGCTGAGATTGTGTCATTCACTCCAGCTTGGGTGACAGAGTAAGATCCTGTCTCAAAAACAAAACAAAACAAAACAAAACAAAACAAAACCCACATTCTGTTCTGACTTGCTTCAAAGTTCATGCTTTTCCATCTCGTCACAATGCCTATCAGTAAATCACCAAAGGTAATGCTATCCTGAGTGGTCAGCTAACTGGGTTTCTTTTAGTAACAAGAATAAAGAGCCAAGTGCCCCTTTTACACTGCATGATAGTTCGTACCTTCTCTTTTACACACCCAGTGTTCTATCCGTACAGAACTTCCCCTGTCACAAAGTTCCCCCAAACCCAATATAAGTCTTTTTCTTAAAAAAATAATAACTTTGGTAAAGTTCCTTGTCAACACTTTTACAAATCTAAACAGATCACATTATCATCATCAGCAAGGTAAAATTTCCTCATTGTGTCAGTGTATCAGAGGATTGCCAGTGTACCCTCAATTAATTTAAAAAAGCAAATGACCACTGTATATTTAATGAGTGTCTGTAATGTAGTGATCACGGTGTAATGAACAGAGTGTAGCATTACTGTTTAGATCCAAGATCAAATCTCAGGACTACCACTTAACATAAGTGAAACTTCAGGTTTTTAACTTCTCTATACATCAGAGAGCTACAGAATTATAAAATGAATATTGTTAGACTCTCCAAAACTGACTCTTTTGGGTGCTTGAGCAGCTTTACTGTACCTCTCAACAGAGTTTTGCTTTTGTGGAATTACAAAAATCCATTAAAAACCAGTTTGTCATAAATTAATTAGACAAAAATCAACGAACAAACAATCAGCTGAAAGTCAATTCATCTGCTTTATCAATTTACCAAAAACTTATTTCTTTAACTGCAAAGTATGGGCAAAAGGAGAAAACAGGCGGCGACAAGAGTGAAAACATTGGATACGTGAGTTTTGATAGTTTTGAACATTTCTTTAAAATTTCAGCTGCCCAATTTTTTTTTTAGCATATAAAGCTATGTTCAATTTGGATAAAGTTAAGGATAATAAGCAGTTTCATCTTCTAATATATTATGCAAAAAATAAAATTTGTAGTAAGTAAGAAAAAGTTTCCATACAAGATTAGTACTACAGTGGTGCCTTCTTATTCACAGGGAATACATTCCCAGACCCTCAGCGGATACCTAAAATTGTGGATAATAATGAACCCTATACATACTGTACTGTTTCTCCCTACAGATGCATAGCTATGATAAAGTCTAATTGTTATAAACTAGGCAGAGAAAGAGATTAACAATAGTAATAAAATAAAACAACTATAATAATATACTGCAGTACAAGTCATGTGAGTGTGGTCTCTCAAAATATCTTACTGTATTGTACTCGTCCTTCTTGTGATGATGTGAGATAATAACATACCTATATGACGAGATGAACTGAGGTGAATGATGTAGGTATTGTGACACAGTGCCAGGCTACTCTTGACCTGACAGTACCTCAGAAGGAGTTTCATTTGCTTCAGGTAATCTTGGATCATGAAGCCATGGCAATGTCCATGGTCAAATGTCAGGAGCAGATAGTGTCGTGGATGTGCTGGACAAAGACATGGTTCATGTCCCAGGTGGCTTGAAACAGGATGGCACAAGATTTTGTCATGCTATTCATAATGAGGCACAATTTTAAATGTACAAATGGTTTATTTCTGGAATTTTTCTTTTAATATTTTCAAACAGTAGGTGACATCATGTAACTGAAACCTCAGAAAGGGAAACTACAGATAATGCAGGCACTACTGTACCAATCTAGTATACATGGACCATCAGTTTGCATTCTAGGGAGTTAAGCTCCAAATTTAAAGTGCTTAGGAATCATTCAGGATCTTGTTGAGGAAGTCTGGAAAGACGTCTGGGATTCAGCATATCTAACAGGCTCTTGGTAATGCTGCTGATCTGCGTACTACACTCCAAAATACCAGCTACTACAGTGACTTCTTCAGTGTGAAATAATGAAGTTTTGGCTATGAATTTTGAGAAATAAAAAATTAAAGCTAATGTGCCATTTAAGACATTGAAGAAATAATGGCAAAGTTTTTAGAGACTGGCAAAATGAAAAATAGCATTGTAAAAAAACTCAAAAGTGGCCAAAGAAATCCCATCACACATAGAATGTTAAAATTTATAATTTTGTCTGCTTGAAATACAAAATTTGAGGAATTGAGTACTAAAAATGACTAATGTTATATTTAAAAGGTGATATTTAAAAGCATCTAAAACAGAAAATAAATTTTAATTCTTAACTGTAAATTCTTAACTGTAAAGCTCTATAATTTTCATTTTAATTTGCTAAGATTGGGATATTTCAAGTTACTTGGTTTGCAGAAAGATCTGACATGGAAGAATAAAATTAATGAAAGCAGTATAAACAAAGTCATGATGCCTAAAGAGATTACTTTGAAGAACAATATGATCTGTACTGCCTCATTTGTGAGCTGCCATCCTGTACTTCTAGCTGCCTACTGGACATTTCTACTCAGATGGCATGTCCAATGTCAAAAAGCATGTCCAATGTTTCACTGGCATGTCCAGTTAGGTATTCCTACAGTGGAATTTATCACTTCCTCCTCAGAGAACAAACCCAGTATTTCCTTTTCGTGTAGTTTTCCTTGTTTAACAAATGTTTATTGAGGACTCGTATTTCTTAGAAATTACACATACAAATATAATACAATTAGGCCTCAAGAGTTCACAATCTATTCATGCATACAGATGGAACAATTAAAATCATACGATAGGCCGGGCACGGTGGCTCACACCTGCAATCCCAGCACTTTGGGAGGCTGAGACAGGCGAATCACGAGGTCAAGAGTTCGAGACCGGCCTGGCCAACATGGTCAAACCCTGCCTCTACTAAGGATAGAAAAAATTAGCCGTGCCTGGTGGTGCAAGCCTGTAATCTCAGCTACTCGGGAGGCTGAGGCAGGAGAATCGCTTGAACCCAGGAGGCAGAGGTTGCAGTAAGCCAAGATCATACCATTACACTCCAGCCTGGGCAAAAAGAGCAAAACCCCATTTCAAAAACAAAAAAAGTATATACTGGGCTGTCATGCTAGAGCTTGGGTTATGCTGTTTATTGAAGAGGGCCATGATCAGATGTTCTGGGGGAAGACACCTCTGACAGCAATGTGAAAGTAGGAAAAGGAAGATTCAAGGCACAGGCCAGTTCAGAAAGCTTTGGCAAAGTCGTGGCTGAGAGCTCACGTGTGAACTAAGTCAGTGACAAGAGCAAAGGGGAGGAGAAATTTCAGAGACAGAATCTATAGGACCTGATGACCAACTAAAATGTGCGGGTAAGAAACAGAGAAGAGTTGTAAATGACATCAGATTTTGAACCAAGAGGATGGCATAGATGGTGACGTCATTACCCTACTGGCACTTGGATAGGATAGTTCCTGCTGTACCAGACTGTACCAGATCTTTGAGGATGTTTATCATCAGTGAGTTCGGCCCACTAAATTTGAGTAGCACTCCACAGCTTTTGTGACCAAGAATGTGCCCTCTTTCAGCTAGGTGACACCACCAAACATGGTAGCCAGTAGAAAAAGCTGGATTGAAGGTGATTAGCTCCTTTTTGGACACATTACTTTGTGGTGCCAATAGAATGATGATATGGATCTGGAGACATCTAGAAGTAGCTGGAAATGTGAGTCGAGCTCAGGAGGAAGGCCCTGGGCAGAGATGCAGACCTAGTACACAGAGGTAATGGTTTAAGTTGCCGCAGAAGGAGACTAGAGAGCCAGAGAAAAGATGCTGAAGACAGAACTGTGGAGAGTATGTGTACTCAAGAAATGCAGAGAAGAGTCAAAAAAATGAGAAGTAAGTAAGGTAAGTCAGAGAACTAGGAGAGTAAAGTCCTCAAAAGCTAGATCAGGAAATTCTAAGGAAGAACTGGCGTGTGGTGTAGCATGCTGCAGAGTTAGAATTTGTACCAGGAAGAATAGCTTTACCAATCAGAGGTTAGTGGAGTCCTCTGAAAAGTTAAGTTTTTGAATAAATAGAAACAGTCATATGGTTCAAAAATCACAAAGTATAAAAAAACCACAAAGAAAAACTTGTCACTGCTACCCTTGCTCTCCATCTGCCTAAGAACCCCGAGTAACAACTTCAATTATTTTGTTCATCCTTCCAGAGCTTTGGTAAAGACATAAGCAAATATAAATACACATTCTTGTTTTAATTCCGTTTTGTTTGTTTGTTTGTTTACATACAGTACTATGTACCTGGCTTTTATTCACTCAATAATATGTTCGGGAAATCTTTTCATATAGAGAGTTTCTTCATTCTTTTTAATTAGCTGTTTGACATTGAGGATTCTCTAGAGAAATTTTAAGTTTGCCAGACAGTCATGGGGTTATTACCCCTACCATCAACATATGAAATTGATTCTCCACAGTCTTGACAAAGACTATGTTGTCATATTTAGGAATGTTTGCCTATCTGATCGGTGAAAATGTTATCGATGTAGTTTTAATTTTCCCTTCTCTAAGGTAGGATATAATTGAGTTTCAGGGAGTTCGGTCAAATTTAAGAGGCTATGGAACAAGTGGATGGCAAGGAGGAGAAAGGAGGAAATAGTAATAGTCTGAAGGAACTGAGATCTGACTGTATTAAAAGGAATTAGCTTGATGACTAAGGTAGCATGTGGGTTTAATGAAGATGTTTTTAGACAGTAGAAACTTATCTAGACTTGCTTAAAATGATAATGAAATAAGTCCCTAGAAAAGGAGAGACTGAAAATTCAGAAGTCTGAGACTGAAAATTGAAGACAAAGTCATATAGGAGGCAGAATGAAATGGTATCTCTGGCAGTTGCGATGGATAGGAGCTAAGTGGTGGGTGTGAACACTGTGCAGGACAGAAGGTTGTGGGTGGGGAACAGATGGCAGGGACCTTGTAAAGGCAGAGGAGGGGGAGAACTTTTGGAACAAGAATTGAAAAGAGAAGGATTAGGTTTGCCAGTGGGAGGAGAAAAGCACAGGCAGCAGATGCTGCATCTCTCACAGGCGCGGGGATTCCTGCCTGCCAGATCCCAGGGGTGCAGATGAAAAGCAGAATGTTTGCTGCATGATTCATCCACGTGTACACTGATTGATTCAATACATATTTACCGAGCATCTACTCTGTCAAGCAGATTGATGTCACTCAGAATTAACTGAGACATGAGATACAGTGGAAGGCTACAAGCCAGATGACAGATGTATGCTGGCTGTATGTATGCGAGATTAGGAGTTGTGTAGGTGATGGTGATAAGGGGCACAAAAGCCACATGGTTTGCTCCTCATTGTGCCTTGTACCTCAACGGAGATGTGGTTTTAGAAACCTGTAGTAGAAATACACCAGTGTGCTTGAAATTGGTGCAGGCAATCTATGGGATACCACCACAGAGTCTTTGGACTCAGAAGAATAAGAACTCTCACCTTGATAAGGAAGAAGTTTCTGGAGAGAGCACGATCTGGGAGACAGCATGAAGACAGAAAGGGTGTTCTGGGAAGAACTGAAATTTATTTACTTTCAGAGATACCGTGGAAACACTAGGAAGAGGATGGGTCCCAGGGAAAAGAATCACTGAGCAGTAGGAAGATGACAGCAGAGGTGAAAATTCTTCATTTGAGCAGCGACCAAGAATGACCTGAATGTGAGGCAGGAAAGAATTAGCTGGTTTCACTTGTTCTAAGAGGAATGCTGGTATACATTTTTAAAAAAAAGTTTAATAAAGAACATTTCAAATAGACACAAAATAGAACGGTATGGTAAACTCTTATGTATCCTTCACTAACTTCAACAATAATCAATACTTTGCCAATCTTGTTCAGCAATCCCTTCCCCTACTTCTCACTTTTATTTATTCCTGAAGTATTTTAAAGTTCCAGACATTTTACTATTTGACTTGTTAGCATGTAAGGACTTTTTCTTCCTTTAAGCATAACCATAATGTCATTATCATAACTAATAAAATAATTTTATAAAATTGTTTCAACAATAGCAGACTCAACCATTTACTAGAGATTCCAAATAAAAACACTGTTTAGGAAGCCTGGAAAGAAATGCTGATACACGGTACAAGATTAGTTAGTTCTTAGATAATAGCATTAAAAATTATAATATAAAAGAATATTAACATGGGAAAAATTTTAAGATGAATATGTAAACATTTTGTTAAGCACAAACTATAGGTTTTGTTGAGCATAAACATAATACACATAACCTTTCTCTGTATATGTCATATATAGATATAAACACATAAATATCTAAAATTTAAAAGGGCTGAAAGAGCATATGCTAACATGCCCAGCGATGATCTAAATGGTATTTTTTGCTTTTCATCCCTTTATGCTTATCAGAGTGTGTATTTGTGCGTGTTGCTGAGGACAGAGAAGGGGAGGGGTTAGCAGGGAAAATGTTGGGGGAAGGATCGTGGCTTCTTGGATGGCTGAATTATTATAATGATAGTGAAAACCTTTATCTAGTGACTTATCTTTCTTTAGTTTCACAGCCCACAAATCAGAAATGTAGAAGAACAGGCTTGGAAAATACATGTTAAGTGAATAAAATCTAACCAAAAAAAAAAAAAAAGACGAAAGCCGCATTCTGAATTATCACTTTGTTAGAAAAAGAAGTGACAAGCGATTCCTGCTGGGCAATCCCCGCAAAACGAGACCCACTACAGAGACAGCACATTGCCCACCCAGGAGCCTTTCGATTCTTAAAGCGAAGGCCGATGACGTCACACAGGGTTTCTGAGGCACGTGGAAATCCGCCCTAAGACTTCTGGGAAATGGAGTCTAAGGCACTGTGACGATAAGCGGCTCGGGGATTTCTGGGAATTGTATTTCGTACACTGAGGCTGCATTCCGCACTAGCCTCCACGGGGCAAGGAGGAAAGTGCGGTTGCTGGTCTTCCCTCCAAGGCCACTTCCGAGGTTTGGCCTCTCTTCAAGGCCATTTCTGCTTTGGGAAAAGAGACCTGAATCCCCGTGAGCCCTTGCCTGCTATAAAAGGGGATGAGGCACCTAGGATATCAGTAATGAACCCTATAACGGCAGAGACTGAACCCGAAGGACGAGGGAGAAAGCCTGTGTATAACCCGGTGCTGTATACGAAAGAAATTCCTGGTATACAAAAGCTCCTGTGTGTCAGACTCTGAAACTAGGTTTGGAGCCCTTGTTTGACAATGGGAAAAAGTGCAGTCCAGTGTATCGGGTTTGGGTTATACTGCTGGGAACAGGTAGTAACTGTACGGCGTTCATAGTACTGATTTGCCTCTGGGAAGCGCATCTTTTCCAGGAAAAACAAACCTGACCCAGAGCTTTTCCAGTTTGAGATTCTAGGAAGCAGGAGAATCACATGAGGAACATATCCAAAAACTGGTGGTGTTGAAGCCATTTCTGATTGCTTTACCAGGGAAGATTGGGATTAAAGTAAAACAGCAAAATCCCGCATAATTATCAAAGAGGTGATGAGTGGTAGATTTTTCTGTTGTTGTTTCCAAGTCTCACAGAAGGATATGAATTACAGAAAGATAAGGTTAAAGGGGAGAAGAAACCAGTCTTCAAGGGGCGAAAACCAGACGTCTCAGAACCCTTAAAAAGAGCATGGAAAAGGAACATCCGTCTTGCTTGAGGCTGGGGTATTAGTGGAATGTGTGGGATATATACAGTCATCCCCACATCATGTCGTCCAGGCCACTTGTCGTTAGGCTCTACTGTATGTGCCAGAGTGGTCTCTTTTCTTTACGTTTTATTTTTGAGGCAGGGCCTCGTCCTGTTGTCCAGGCTGGAGTGTAGTCCCACAGCCACAGCTCACTGCAGCCTCGACTTCCTGGGGTCACGCGATCCTCCCACCTCAATTTCCCGAGCAGCTGGGATCACAGGCATGTGCCACCAAGCCTGGCCACTTTTGTAAATTTTTTGTAGAGACAGGGTCTCCCTATGTTGCCCAGGCTGGTCTCAGATTCCTGGGCTCAAGCGATCCCTCCCCGCTCACCGTCCCAAAGTGCCAGGATTTACAGGCCAGAGCCACCACGCCGGGTCTGCTCTCTGAATTTCTAGAGAAAACACATAGCTGTCTCGGACGGTTCAGGGGGACCACGCAATCACCAAACTCTTAGAAAGCCCTCTTTCCAAGTGTGTCCCCTTCTTGGAAGGCAGCATACAATAGAAGAACTGGTTGCCAGGATACGGAAGGAAGGTGCTGGGAAGGGAAGGGTGTGGTCCCTTTAAATGATATGGAAGTGGGAAGTGCTGGGTAGAGGAAGGTGAAATCCCTGGCTAGGGCTCCACCCCCACGGACCTAGGTGAGGACAGGCATTTCCCCAAATGTTGCATTTCTCAAGACTACCCAGGCCTGCCACGCTTCCATCCTGTGCCTATAAAAGCCCCGGATCCTAGCAAACCCGACACAAGCTGCTGCAGGCACACAGGAGCACATGAGCAGGTCAGAACCAGAATCGGCTTCAAGCAGTGAAGTCCATCCAATCTCTTTATTTACACACTGGCAAATTGAAGACCAGAAAAGAAAGGATGTGTGCATGATGATATAGAGTTTGGCAAGCAAAAGCTGTCCTGGACTCCTCTCCGGGACTTCTCAAGGTTCTGAGCCAAGGTCAGAAAAAGCACTGGAAAGCCAGTCTCCCTCCTCTGTCCAACACCAGTGTGGGAGGCAGTCTCATGGGCCATGGAAATTCAGAAAATGGGGGATGAAAGTTCAACATCCCTGGAACCCTGAAAGCTTTGAGGAAAGAAAAAACAATTATCTAGAGAGAGAGGGAACGAGCAAGAAAATGAAAAAGTAGGCTGGAATACGGATTTGATAGAGTTGAGGAAGGAGATAGGAAGAATGGGGATCCAAATCAGAAAGAGAAGTGAAAATGTATTTTTTTGACATTTTTGCTTTGCAATGTGCAGTAATTTCCTCTTAGAGCCACTCTGAAACTAGAAAATACTTACTTTTCAAAGCATTTTGGAAGTTTTTATTTTGCTATACTGCCTTGACTCTTTCATGACCCCTAGAACTGGGATAGGCATGGACTAAATGCCTGGAGGATTGGTCTTCTCATTCTAACAAGTGCGTGTTCCACTAGTTCAGTCTTACACAGGCAAATGAGAAGACAAAGGATCCCTTAGACACAGCAGGATAATGCAAAAAGCACTGTACTGAGTCAAGGGACTAGATTTTGACAATTTGGGATTTTTCTATCTGCATCATCTTATTCAACTAAATCATCTCTCTAAACCTCAATATTATTATAAAATGGGATGATGATAACCTACTGCAACAGGATACTGTGAGGCTTAAATAAGACAAATTAGTAACAAAATCACTTGGAGAATTCTAAAGTGCTATGTAAGTGTGAATAATGAAGTTTTATAGCAGGGGTCAGTGAGATGCAGGTAAGAGAAAGCGTTGTCTAGGGTCACACACCCTAGGAATGACTGGCAAGGGCTGACACTCAGCTCTCCTAAAATACCAAGTGATATTTGAAGGACCTGATGCCTTTTGAACATTGTCCCATGACTGGGAAAAATAAGGAGAGGAGAGATTCAAACAGAGACATATACTTATCCTCATACCTGAAACTAAAGGCAAGTCCTCCTCATGGTTGTTAGCATTGTCATGATACCAGATGAGTGGGCAATAGGCTTGTTCCACAGAAGATAGGGAGAAAGGACTAGGAAACATCGTGAGTCAAATCCACACTGATAACAGATATCGGTGCTAGATGATATGCCTTTCAATTTACGTTTATTTGTTTTCCCAAGGCTACATAAGTAAACCTTGTATAATTTCTAGTCTATAACAATTGCCCTCTATCCTATTGGGCAATTGCTATAGACTAGAAATTATTCTAAACCTATGCCACCTCTTAACGCAAAATTCTCTCACAATATTCCTATCAGGTAACTATCACCATCCAAAACTAATACACTGTTATAGGTTTAATTGTGTCCCCCCCAAAAGACGGTGAAAATAGACTTTGCAGATAATCAGGTTAAGATGAGATCATTAGGATGGGCCGGAATCCAGTGTGACTCATCCTTAAAAAGGGAAAATTTGGACACAGAAAGAGACAAGTAAAGACACAAGATCATGTGAAGATACAGGGAGAATGCCATCTACAAGCAAAATAATGACTGGCACTACTAGAAACTAGGAGAGGGGTCTGGACCAGATTATTCCTCAGAGCCATCAGCAGAAAGCAATCCTAGTGGCACCTTCATTAGGGACTTCTAGTCTCCAGAACTGCAAGAGAACACATTTCTGTTGCTTAAGCCACCCAGTTTGTGGCACTTTGTTATGGGAGCCCTAACAAACTAGTACAGACACAGAAAGAATAAATAATCTGCCTGAGGTCACGCTGCCAATATATGACAGAACCAGGATTCAAAGTTCAGAGACCACTTTTTCAACCACTATAATATCCTGACTCATTTTGCATAATAAGAGAAGCCTGAAACAGCTTTACAGTCCCTGCATTTCAAAGGAAGCAATGGGATTTCTGAGGTAAGAAATGTTCCAAAACATAAAGTATGTGGTAGACCTTGACAACCTGAAACTAACTCCACGTTACAGTCAGTCTCTTTAATTCTTTATTTCTTATCCAAGAAAAACCTCCTCTCCTCAATATACCAAACTTTTATACCAGTAATTCTCAAACTCATGTCCTTACAACACTGAAGTTCCTCAGGTTAGAGAAAAGCATTTTTTTCCTTGAAAATTCCAACAATGTCAGTCTTTTCCAGCAATAGAAACATAATTACAGAGGGTTTTCTACATTACAATTTTTCTTTGATTTTTTTTACTAAAATGTGGCTAGCTGAAAACCAAGACAGAGAAAAATAGATTATCATATAACTTTTCTAAGCAACCATTTACTCATTAGAATAAAGTTGATGTCTGACTCACAACTTATGTAAGAGTCCTTTTCTCTTTGGGCTTCCCAAACCAGCTGTAGCGTAGCTCAGCCTGCCGACAGAGCCCACTGAGTTACAGCCAGCTCATCCATAGCCTGAGATTATAACCAGCCCATTGTATACTCATTGCAGATGGTTACTGCTCATTACAGACTTTTCCTGTCATTTCATATTCCTCTCAAAATATCCCTGTGAGGTAGGAAGGGAAGATACTTTTAACGACATTTTACATTTTAGGAAACAGAGCCTCAAAGAGATTAAATGACTTGCCCAGAGTCACATACTGACTGTCATGAGGCATGAGCCCATGGGTGTTTTAGATATTTACCTTACTCACTTCCAAAGGGCAAAGGACATGAGAGATCATTTAAAGTTGCCAGATAACACCATTGTTTGCTAACCTGCCTTCCTGCTTATGGAGAACTTTCACCTGTAACTCACTGAAGGAATTTTCCAAAATCATAATCATGGGTGCAGATCTCTAGAAGCAATTAAATGAATAATATTAAAGAATATTCAAAATAGAGGCCACAGTTTGGATATACTTCCAGGTCAACTGTCCACAGCCATGTAACTAACACTTAAGTCATCCCGATTTCCTCAAAATGCTAGTTTTAACCAAGAACAAAACTTAAGATTTTATTTCTTGTCTGCGTGATTCTGAACCAATTGGCTACAGACAACAAAGCTTAGAAAGCACTAATTGCCCTAAAAGGAATGAAGGTTTATAATAGCCAGTCACAATAAAAATCAGTGTACTCCTTCATTTATGCTTCATGAGCTACACTGCTACGAGCTGAGCTTCTTACCACTTTTGGTTTGAAGTTTTCTAGTTCACAACGTTTTTTTATATGCACAATAAACTTTAAAAATTTTATCTTGATCTCAGCTGGGTGCAGTGGCTGGTGCCTGTAATCCCAGCACTTTGAGGGGCCAAGGCTGGTGGATCTCTTGAGGTCAGGAGTTCAAGACCAGCCTGGCCAAAGGGGAAAATACAAAATTACTTAAATACAAATTACCAAAATACAAAATTACTCTACTAAAAATACAAAAATTAGCTGAGTGTGGTGGGGCACACCTGCAATCTTATTCAGGTGGCTCAGGCATGAGAATCATGTGAATCCGGGAGGCAAAAGTTGCACTGAGTCGAGACTGCACCGCTGCACTCCAGCCTGGGTGACAGAGTGAGGTTTTGTCTCAAAAACAATTTTTTTTAACTTGATCTCATTTTATTTTTGACAGTAAGCAATGCACACATTCCACAGAGGACAAAGAGCTCCCAGTCATCACAGGTCCCTACAGCATTCCCTGACAAATTGTATCGCTTATGTAAATGGCTCCCCTGTTCTTTCCAAACCTCCAGCCTATTTCAGGAGTGGGAGGGGGGTGTCCCAGGGTCATTCATTCCTGGTCTGGGAGAGGACTATTGTCTTGCATCTTCCCCTGCCTTCACATTTGTCATTCCTCACCGGACACATGATGCTTTTCCCCATAGACAGACGTAATTGTTTCTCAAGCATCAAAACATCTCTCCATCCTCTAGAGTAGCATTACATTATCATTGTGGCACAATATACATGTCCTCAGAAGGAGCCTTCCATGTGTTTACGTAAGGCTGTTCCTGCTGACGGTTAACTACGTAGCAAACAGCTGGCCTCAGTGGTCCCTAACTCTCTAAGCAAATGACTGCCCAACAGGACAAGCACAAATAAATTTTTAAATGTACCTCACAACTGACTGATCCTAGATGAATCATGACTCCTATTTAATTGAAAAACTGTATGGTCCGGATGACTCTTAGACATTTTAACTGTCTGCGTACCCAAGTAACCAGTTACCTCACTGACTGCTGAGTCTCAATACCTGACCAAACTCAACTAACTGAATATCAAAGTAATTAACTACCTGACAAACCGACCGGCTCAACTCATCTGTGACCTGGAATACCTAATAGACGTTGCCAAAAGATCCACGCAGGAGTTTTTCTTGGGAAAACACTGGTAGGACCTTCCTCAGTTAAGTCTCCTCTACCGTCTCATAACTTTTGTCTCTATCGTACGCTCCTGTGAGGACACCTATGTGGCTATACCTTTCTGTGGGTGTATGTGCCGGCGCCTGCACTGGTTTCTGTGGGTTGGTGTGTAAGAGTTTCTGTAGGTTTCTGCATATATGTCAGGATATCCATGGATATGTCCTATGAATCCATGTGTGTATTTTTGCAAAGTTCCTGAGGAGAAAAATAACCTAACCAAAAATTTTAATGATAGTCACGTATACCTATGTACCTGCTGTGTCAGCAAGTTCCCTCATGGGAAATGTGGAAGATTTGCTGTGTAGAGGCTTGGAGAGTGTGTCTGTGAGCCTGAGCAGTAGCTCACAAAAGAGCTTTCACAAACTGCTGAGGGTTAGAAAAAACAAATTTCATAGCTAAATTTACAGTCTAAAATATCTTCTGACATTTAATGGGGAATCGAGCTCCTGTGTAGTCAAAAATCCATGTATAGAAATGCAATTTATCTATATTAAAACTTGCATATGTACTCCTAAACCTAAAATAAAAGTTGAAAAAAAAACCCATGATATCTTTTCTATCAGATTGACAAAAAAATCCAAAAATTGGACAAAATACTCTGTTAATGAGAGTGTCAAAGAATTGACACATTCATACATTGCTGATGGGAATGCAAAATAAAGGCATAACCACCATTAGAAAAAATTCAAGAACAAATCTTCCTTGAAACCTAAAGTGTTATGTAACAGTCGAAGAGACATTCCTTTATACAGGATGCTAATGCAAATACCAATGCTAAGTACTCTGATGTGCCCATACTTATGCATTGAATATAAACTAATTACTTACCGAATTTCTCTATCATAGATACTGCTTATTAGATCCTCAAAAAACTATAAAAGCAGAGAACAAAAGAAAGAAATCCACGTATAATTTTTGACACCCTAAAAACTGAACTACTAACAGCCTACTGTTGATTGGAGGCCTTACCAATAACAGAAACAGTTAACACATTTTAATATGTTATATGTATTATATACTATAGTCTTACAATAAAGTAAACTCGAAAAAAGGAAATGTTCTTAAGAAACTTCAAGAAAAAGAAAACATATTTACTATTAAGTAGAAGTGAATCATCACAAAATCATTACAAAATTCATCCTTGTCTTCACATTGAGCAGGCTGAGTGCAGGGGGGATATGAGGTGTTGGTCTTGCTGTACCAGGAGTGGCAGAAGCAAAAGAGGTGGAGGAGGTAGAAAGGGAGGCAGGCACACTTGCTGTAACTTATACTGCAAAAATCCACATGTAAGTGAACTCCTGCATTTCAAATCTGTGTTGTTCAAGGCTCAACTGTATTATGCCTAGGGTATTGAAACATAGTAGCTTCAAACACAAATTTCTCAAAACCAAACACTTGATTCTCTGTACTCCACTTTTTAAAATTACTCTTCTCTACTCTTCCCATCTCAGTAAATGCAATTCCATTATTCTATGACCTCAGGTTTTAAAACCCTGGAATCTCACTCATATCCCACAGCCAATCCATAAGTAAACCCTCTTGATTCTAGCTTCAGAATATATGGAAAACCATATCCCTTCTGATATGGTTTGGATTTGGGTCCCCACCCAAATCTCATGTCCAGTTGTAGTTCCCAGTGTTGAAGAAGGGTGAGTGGATCATGCGGGTGAATTTCCTCCTTGCTGTTCTCATGATAGTGAGTTTTCACAAGATCTAGTTGTTTAAAAGTATGTAGCACCTCCCGCTTCTCTCCCTTTCTCCTACTTCCACCATGCAAGACATGCCTGCTTCCTCTTTCCAGTGTGCCATGCTGTAAGTCTCCTGAGGCCTCCCCAGCCATGCTTCCTGTACAGCTTGCAGAACTATGAATCAATTAAACCTCTTTTCAGTCTCAGGTAGTTCTTTACAGCAACATGAGAACAGACTAATACACCTTCTTACCAGTTCCACTGATACCAACATGGTTCACCTTGTCATCATCTGCCCGGACTACTACAATAGCTTCCTAATTGGTTTCCCCAATTCCAATCCTCCCTTGCCCTATCTTCTGTTTTCCACATAGCAGTCAGAGTAATACTATCCGTTACCCCTATTTTACAGGGGAGGAAACAGCACAGAGAGTTTTAGTTACTTGCCCAAGATCACATATCTACCAAGTGGCAGAGTCAGATTTCAAAGGCAGGCAACTTGGCTCTGAAGTCTGTACTTTTAACCATTATTTTACTGCTTTTACATAGAAGGCAAAACGATGACCCCATATTATCTGTATCCTTATTGGGAAAATAAACAGGACTCAAGATACAGGTTTTTCAGACAAGTAGAGAAAGCTTTTCTGATTTTGATAGCTGGAAAGAAAGTTCATGGCAGAAGATTTTGAAGATGACAAACAATGAGGTGAACTGAGGCGGTCTCACCATAGAGGGACTAAACCTTGTAACGGAGAGTGACAGCTATGATGCCCAGACACCTGTGCAGAAAAGTTAACATGGCAGACCTGAGATTGCTGTTCTTTCTGCAAGGTTGTCCTTTGGCTGGAATCTGGGAACTTGGATTTGAGGAGAGTTCCTACTATTATCAAAACTGGTAAGATTCACTCACTGTATACATTGTGGTTTATACTGAACACCTGCTTTCCTTCTAGGAATCTAGAATTATGGCATGTGTTAGACAAAGGGCGCACATGTGACCACCCACCCAATAAAAATCTTGGGTACAGACTCCCTGATGACCGTCCTTGGAAGACAACATTTCACACATGCTGTTACTGAGGAATGTGACCGCTGGTTAAAAACCTACATATGATTTTCCAGACCTGACTATAGGTAATCACAAACGCTTTACCTGGCAGGCTTCATGGGGTAAAGCTGCCCTTCCCACACCAGATGTGGTGTACAGCCAGTATACTGCAGTTTCTGAAGGGCAGTCAAGAACTTAGGTCATCCAAAAGGACCATATGTTCTTCATGTTTGTATTCCTAGCCCAGGCACCTTCATTCCTACATCTTTTTATCTGAGGCCTTGGGGTGAGGACTTCTTTGGGTGTCTTTTCTGAGGCCTCCTTATGGGAGGAGGGATGGAGAAAACCTGGAAAATACTTTTCCCTACTCTGTCTTAGAACTTTTCCTAGCCTTCCTCTCTTGCTCTCATGAAGACCACAGAGTCCATAAAACTGCCAGATTTTTTTGTTTGGGGCTCCCTCAGTGGTGAGATGGCTCTAACATCTGCTTGTTGTTGTTGTTATTGTTATTTAGACGGAGTCTCACTCTGTGGCCCAGGCTAGAGTGCAGTGGTGCAATCTCGGCTCGCTGCAACCTCCACCTCCCAAGTTCAAGCAATTCTCCTGCCTCAGCCTCCAAAGTAGCTGGGATGACAGGTATGTACCATAATGCCCAGCTAATTTTTATATTTTTAGTACAGACAGGGTTTTGCCATGTTGGCCAGCCTAGTCTCCAACTCCTGACCTCAAGTGATCCGCCTGCCTCAGCCTCCCAAAGTGCTGGGATTACAGGCATCAGCCACTGCACCTGGCCAGCTCTCACATCTGTTCTGATCCACTTGATCGTGACTTGCATACTATTTGCTGGGGGGTGGGAGTAGGAAATGGAATAAGGGGGAATTGCAGCTTTCTCAGATTGTGGCCTCTTGCTTATGTCATCACAGTGAGTGATTAAAGGATTCATACTATTACTTTTATTTTGGCTCACTGTTGCTTTAATAGGCTACCCTGACACCTGAAAGCTCAGATCCCTCTCTCAGCTCACTGAACTCTTGACAGTCATAATTTGTTGCTGGAGGCATTAAGCATCTTCTGTGTGAAAGAGACTGCTGAAATCTTGTACCAGGCTTCTTCTAGACTTTTCCTCATGTGCCTTTTCCCTTTGTTAATTTTGCCTCGTATCTTTCCCTGTAATAAATCATAGCTGGGAGTGGGAGGACTACATGCTGAATGTTGTGTGATTACTCCTAGTGAATCACCAAATCTGGCCATGGTCTTAGAGGCTCCGAGAAAACACCAAAGCAGGGAAAGAAATGGTGAGAATGTTGGTATGTAGACTACAGCTTACAAGCATCTCAAAAAGTTAAAGTAGAAAATAAATCTGGTGATTGGCTCTACAGTGATTAAAAATAGTAGTCACAATCCACAGTCATAATGACAACTTTAAGACCTAACTAATAACAATCAATACGACAACTAGACAGAAAATCAGCAGTATGCAGAACTCAACAACAGCATCAACCAACAGG
Source organism: Lagothrix lagotricha (assembly GCA_963574225.1). Taxonomy (NCBI): domain Eukaryota; kingdom Metazoa; phylum Chordata; class Mammalia; order Primates; family Atelidae; genus Lagothrix; species Lagothrix lagotricha. Next base: position 27,140 of record CAUYNB010031874.1, on the reverse strand, counting down.
CTCTAATTGACTCTTATAGGACATCCATCCCCAAATAAAATACACATCCTTTTCAAGTGTCCACTGAACATAAGCCAAGATAGACAATATCCCGAACTATAAAACAAACCTCAACAAATTTAAAAAAATTAAAATCATACAGAATATATTCTGTGGCCACAAAAGACTCAAACTACAACCCAATAATGGAAAGATAAGAGGCAAGTCTCCAAACACATGGAAACCATGGAACACACTTCTAAAACACAAAACTAGCATGCACATGGGACAAAGAGGAAGTCTCAAAGGAAATTTAAAATTACATTAAATGGAATGAACATGAAAATACAACATATAAAAATTTATGGATATAACTAAAGCAGAGTTAAGAGGGAATTTTAGGAAAAATGAAACGTTTTAAATCAATAAGCACTAACCTTAAGAAACAAAGCAAAGCCAGGCACGGTGGCTTACCCCTGTAATCCCAGGACTTTGGGAGGCCGAAGTGGGTGGATCACCTGAGGTCAGGAGTTTGAGACCAGCCTCACCAAGATGGTGAAACCCTGTCTCTACTAAAAATACAAAAATCCGCTGGGTATGGTGGCACATGCCTATAATCCCAGCTACTTGGGAGGCTGAGGCAGAAGAATCACTTGAACCCAGGAGGCAGAGGTTGCAGTGAGCCGAGACTGCACCATTGCACTCCAGCATGGGCGATGAGAGTGCAACTCTGTTTCAAACAAAAAAAGAAACAAAGCAAAATAAACCCAAAACAAACAAGCGAAGATAAAAACAGTGTTAAGAGGGGAATTTAGGAAAAATGAAACATTTCAAATCAATAAGCACTAACTTCAAGAAACAAAGCAAAGCCAGGTGCAGTGGCTCACCCCTGTAATCCCAGCACTTTGGGAGGGTTAGGAATAGATAGAAACAAAATAAAAAACAAAAAAATTAAACAAGAAACTGTTTCTTTGAAAAGATCAATAAAACTGACAAACTTCTAGTAAGATGGATAAAGAAAAGAGAGAAGACATATATTACCAATATTCGAAATAAAACAAGGAATGTCACTACCAACCCTGCAAACATCAGAGGGATAATAAGGAATATTATGAGTAACTCTACACACATAAATGTGACAAGTTGGTGAAACGGACCAATTTCTAGGAAAGCACAAACTACCACAATTAACCCAATATGAAATAGTTTGAATAGCCCTATGACTATCAAAGAAATTAGATTCAAATTTAAAAGCTCACTACAAAGAAATAGATAATTCTACCAAATGTTTAAAGAATTAACACCAACTCCATACAAGCTCTTCCAGAAAAAGAAAGAGTAGAGAACACTTCCCAACACACTTTGAGGCCAGTTTTACCCTAATACCAAAACCAGGTAAAGAAGAAAGGAAGGAAAGGTGGAAGGAAGAAAGGAAGAGAGGAAAGAAAAGAAAGAAAACTACATCCTTCATGAATATAGACGCAAAAATACCTTGTACAATATTAGTAAACAATTCAGCCATACATAAGAATTACTATTTAAAATAAGGTAGCAGGATATAGAAGAGAGGAGGAAAAAAATAGGAGGAGGAGAGGGGAAAATGGATAGAATGAAAGTTCACACAGAGGCAGCCAGAAGGAGCAATGTACGTAAGAGAAAGATACAGCAACTGAGGATAAGAGAAATCTTATCGAAGGATGCAGAATGCGGGGCCAAATAGAATATTCACATAGTAGAGTTCCATTAATTTGCTCAGAGGCTATCAGTAGCATCTGTTCCCTAATCAAGTTGTAGATGAGAAAGTAGTCTCTGCTGCAGAGGGTCTTGAGACTCTCCTTCGACATTATTCCCTTCTTGACATTTTCTCGTTTTTTTGTTTGTGTCTGTGTTTTTGTTTGTTTGTTGTTGTTGTTTTTGTAAGAACTTGGAGGGGAGGCACTAATCTTGGCTTATACAACAGGTGGTGTTATTTCCTCCAAAGGTTTCCAAATCTCTTTCCCTGGGAACAGCTTTCCTAAGTCAGTACCTCCAGGGTTAGGAAAACAGGAAGAAGTCATTCAAAACTTGCCCTCAGCTCTTCCCAAAGAGCACACTAAGGAGAGAGAATAAACATGTTGAGGTGGTGATTATAATACTTAAGAGTTCTTGGTGTATAAGTCCCTGGCCTAGGAAAACTACATGAACACAAGTTGGCCTCTGAGTAGCTAAAAATATATTCTTTTTGGTGGGTAAAAGCATTTCAGATACATTTTGATTTTTAAATGTTTAACAAATGATAAATATAACTGAGACTGTACTGTTCTCACATCACTTACTTTCTCATGGTTATGTAATATTTGTTATTTATTTTGGAAAATTCTCAGTCTTTTACTCTGTTACTCCCATTACACATATATTACACTTTTTGTAATTGTCCTTCGATTCTTACATATTTTGTTCTGCTTTTTTCATCATTTTTCTCTTGGCTTCTAGTTTGAGAAGTTTCTGTTGATGAGACTTCATGCTCTTTGATTTCTTGATTGGCTGTGTCTAGTCTACTGATGATCCCAATAAAGCCAATCTTTGTTTCTGTTAAACTTCTTTTCATTTCTAGCATTGTCTTTGAATCTTTCTTGGAGTTTGCATCCCTCTGCTTGTTTATCCATCTGTTCTTGCATGTTGTCCATGTTTTCCATTAAGTCCCTAAGCATATTCATCATAGTTATTTTAAATTTCAAAATTTCTACCATATCTGACTCTGGTTCTGATGCTTTTGTGCCTTTTCTGAAGCCTTGTAATTTTCTTGTTGAAATCCAGACGTGATGTATTAGGTAAAGGAAATATAGGTAAATAGGCTTTAGTGTGAGGTTTTATGTTTGTCTGGCTAAGAGTTAGGCTGTATTTACTGTTTGCTATGGCTGTGTCAGAGGCTAAAATTTCCACTGTGTCCTTGTTTTCATCTCCTCTATTGTCTTAAGATTTCCATAGAGACTCTTGCTTAGCTAAGGTCTAAGTCTTATTGCTCTTTCAGGTGTAATCCTCCATTATTATACAAGAACCCTACTGATGTGGTACAATGTCAGAGTCGGGGGAAAGTGTTCTATAATCTTATGATTAGGTCTCAGTCTTTTAGTGGGCCTGCATCACTGGGCTATGACCTTCAAAAATCTTCCCAGTTTCCACCTCTTCTTTAGGTGAGACAGGAAGTCTGGAGAGAGCTGGAGTTGGGTATTTCCCTTCCCCCATGGAGTCAGCCCTAGTAAAATAGAAACCTGCAATTACTTTTGCACCCACTTAATACTTTAGAGTGTACTTCTACTTATTAAAAAAAAGTTAACTGTAAAACAGCTTCAGGGAGGTCCTTCAGAAGGTATTCCAGAAGAAGGCACTGTTATTATAAGAGGTGACTGCTCCATGTGTCTTACTGCCCCTGGGTGACTTTTCAGTCAGCTAAGATGTGGAGCTGTAAAACAGTGACACTGATGATCCTGACCCTGCAGAGGCCTCAGCTAATGTGTGTTTGTGTCCTCGTTTTTAACAAAAGAGTTTACGAAGTAAACAAAATAAATTTAAAAATATAAAAAAGCTTATAGAAATAAGATATTAAGAAAAGATATTTTTATATAAGGGTACAATATGTTTTAACTGTAAAAGTATGGTATAGTAAATACACAAAAAGTATGGTATAGTAAATACACAAACTAGTGCCACAGTGCTTTCTTATCAAGTATTACAAAGTGCTATACTTTTTTTTTTTTTTGAGACTGAGTCTCACTCTGTTGCCCCAGGTGGAGTGCAAGGCGTGATCTTGGCTCACTGCAACCTCCACCTCCCAGATTCAAGCAATTCTAGTGCCTCAGCCTCCCGAGTAGCTGGGACTATAGGCATAAGCCACTACACCTGGCTAATTTGTATCTTTTTAGTAGAGACAGGGCTTTACCATGTTGGCCAGGCTGGTCTCGAACTCCTGACCTCAGGTGATCCACCTGCCTTGGTCTCCCAAAGTGCTGAGATTACAAGTGTGAGCCGCTACACCTGGCCTTTAGTGCTATACTTTTCTATGACTGGCAGTGCAGTAAGTTTGCTTATACCAGTATCACCAAAAACACATAATTATGCTATAATGTCACTAGGTAATAGACATTTTCCAGCTCCAATTTAATCTTGTGTGATCACTGTCATATCTTCAGTCCATCATTGACTGAAGTAAAAGTAAATACTTTATTTCTTAATAAATTCTACCTCCCACTCCTGCGAACCTCACTCCATCCCAAGAAAATCTTCACAACTGCGTTTCTGGATCTTCTCCTACTATGGACTAAATATTTACTCACCAGAGAAACCGCTATATATACTAGGTGTTACAAAATATATTTTTTATATCAAGGACATTGTATAATTACATGAAGACCAATGGAGGAATTCACCTTAATTCTAAGTGTTAAAAAAGCTTTGTTTTCCTTGAAGAATGGACATATTTTTTTCCTTCTAAAACAATGTAAGCAAATGACCTTCTCATTTTGGTTGCCATAATGCTCAGTTTGTATCCCTAACTAAATACCTGTGCAGGTTATCATAACTTGTCCTGATCTCTTAGTGCTCATTTGTATGTGTTTTTTTTTCCTATTTTTTTTCTATCTTGTTTGAAATCTTGACTTTTTTTTACATACAATGGAGTTCTAATAAAATAGCTATTGCCTCTTATGATCAAAGAAATACCTTCTAGCTTATTTGACAGTGATCCTAGTTTTCCATTTCTGGTAATTAACTTAAAGACTCTGCAGGGAATAAAATAAAAAGCTATAGGCAGATGTGAATCAGTAGAATCATAATAATTAGAATTTATTGAGCATTTACTGTATGCCAGGCACTGTTTTATTACTTAACATGAATAATCTCACTTATTCCTTACGATAATCTCATGAAGTAGAAAGCCAAGAGGTGAGCATCCCAGGAGATCTAAAGGAATCAGTCTAAATGGTCAGTTATATACACAGCTCAAGGAAAAACAAAATGGGCCAAAATACCTATGAGGTTACCTCATCATTCAAAAAACTAAAAAGATTATGCTGCTAAATTAAACCCTATGCATTTAGATTAAAACTAGAGTACCGGCTGGCACTGTACTATGTATTATATGGGGCTTATAAAAGATTTAGGATGATTTACAACTTCAAAACGGCTAATGTAAAGAAGGTGTCTAATATAGGACAATAACCCAAACCATCACTACAAGGATTTCTAAGAAGGTAGGAGACTGAAAGTGTCACAGAGTCAGGATATGAGTGTGGCCTTTAAAAAAGGGATAGGGTTTCTGGAATACAAAGAAGAAACGAGAACATGTAGAAGTGCTAAGGAATAGTTTGAAATGAAGCCAAGTGTGAGAAGAGGGCATAGTAGGAACAAAAAACAGGCCTGCCTGCATGCATTATCTTTGAGAAGAGAAAGTAAGTAAATAAGTAGATCAAACCATGAAATACCTTTAAAGAAGTTTACATTTGGCGCAGAGGTCACTGGGAAACTGCAGCCTATTTTTTAACAAAGTAGTCGTTTAGTAAGGAGCTAGATAATGGTAGTGAGTCAACAGCGATCCATTTAGTAATCTAGGCACAAGGTACCATGAACTTGGAAGCATCCGTATAGAGAAAGAAGTCAATTATTAATCTATATCAAATAAAGTCAAGCTGTTCGATTACAGAGGATAAAGAGGAATCAGTGAGCAATAAATTACAAGGCATTTAGTGTCTACTCAGCACTTTGTGATGTTTTCTACCAATCAAAAACAACATTTCTGGCTGGTGTGGTGGCTCAGACCTATAATGTCAGTGTTTTGCGAAGCTGACGTGGGAGAACCGTTCTGAGTCCAGGAGTTCAAGACCAGCCTTGCCAACATAGTGAGATCCTGTCTCCACAAAAAATGTTTCACATTTTGGGTGTGGTGGTGTACACCTGCAGCCCTAGCTACTCAGGAGGCTGTGGCAGGAGCCCCAGACTTCAAGGCTGCAGTGAGCTACGACTGTGCCATTGCCCTCCAGCCTGGGCAACAGAGCAAGATCTTCTTTCAAAAATAAAACAAAAACAGACAAACCAAGATTTCTCTCTTCAAGAAGTGTCTAATCTAATTGCACTACCTCAAGTTTTATAACTTGATAAAATGAGATTATTCTGGCCTAACCCTTGCCCCAAATCACAGAGCTGATCATTGACAATCAAAGAAGTGCTGGGAGGTAGGAAACGGTAGATCAGCACAGAATCATGGATCCTGAAGGAAGCTCAAGCTTTAAGGCATAACAGTGGCAAAAAGTGCCAATTGTGCAAATGTCAAGTAGGAACAGGACTGAGAAACAGGCACTGGGTTTGTCCTTGAGAGATCAACCTTCCAAGATTGGTGAGGGTCAAAGCCACAGAGTATAAGTTTTAAGAAGTCTGTAAATAAAAGAAAAGGATTTAAAAAAAAAAACAAACAAGGCTCAGCAATTGGCAACTTTTTTCCCCAAGATCATGAAGAAATGTCTCCAAGATTTTCAGAATATTTTTGGTAAAAATGTGATAAAATAACACTAGGATTAGTTAGGCATTAGGCACATTAGTAAACAAATGAGTTATATTTTGAGGAAAAATGCTACAGCAAGAAAGGTGAGTGAAGGAGGAAGATGAGAAAAATCTCTTTTCAAGTCAAAAGAATGAATTTGCCTCAACGCTATTATCCCCAGACTGGTGAGAAGATTTTAGTCCTGTTCTGAAGCGAGACCCTTCTCTTCTGTTACTAGAGCCAGCAAGTATGAAGACACACACACGGGATCTTCTCTTCATGTGAAGGGGCTGATGTGGTTAGGTAACAGAGGATTAGCTGGCAGTTTGGGGATGCACGCTGGATGGAATAATTAGTGGAGAAACTACAAGGTGTCAGGTACCTTTATATTCTAAAGTTGGAGCCTTTCGGAATATTAGATTGCATATGTTAAGTTTTTTGAGTCATCTCTTTGTTTTATCGCGAACTCATTTGAGAAAAGAAAAAGGGGAGGTAGAAAAAGTAAGAGGGAGAAAAGGAGGGGAGAGGAAAGAAGAATAGATCGACAGAAAGAAGGAATGAAAGCTTAAAATGGGTACAGGTATCTAACAAAAGAAAATTAGAACAAGTACATATATGTACTTGAAATACATATATTTCTATGGTGGGAGATTAGGTATGTGTGTTCTTGTGTTAACATTAATAAAAGCTCGGATATTACTCTTTAGTATGAAGGTGCTGATGTCTGATGAGAGTTGAACTCTGACTGAAGGCTTTTCCACAGTCATTACATTTGTACGGCTTCTCCCCGGTATGAGTTCTCTGATGAATAATAAGGGATGAGCTTCGACTGAAGCCCTTTCCACACACTCTGCACTCATGGGGCTTTTCTCCAGTGTGGATTCGCTGATGTTCAGTAAGAGATGAACTTCGACTGAACACTTTCCCACAGTCACTGCACTCATAGGGGTTCTCCCCAGTGTGTGTTCTCTGATGTTCAATAAGCGATGAGATCCAACTGAAAGCTTTTCCACATTTACTACATTCATACGGATTTTCTCCAGTATGTATTCGTTGATGCTGAATTATGCTCGAACGGTCACTGAAGGCTTTCCCACATTCATTACATTTGTAAGGCCTTTCTCGAGTATGAGTTCGCTGGTGTTGACTAAGGTTAGTGCTTCGGCTAAAGGCTTTTCCACATTCGCTACATTCATATGGTTTTTCTCCCGTATGGATTCTCTGATGTAGACTAAGATGTGTGCTCCGGCTAAAAGCTCTTCCACAATCATTGCATTCATAAGGTTTCTCTCCAGTGTGAATTCTCTGATGTTCAATAAGGTGTGTACTTCGGCTGAAAGATTTCCCACATTCATTACATTCAAAAGACTTTTCTCCACCATGAATTCTACTGTGTAGAAGAAGGTCTGATTGGTAACTAAAGGCTTTTTCACATTCATTGCATTCACAAGGTTTTTTTTGTGAGAAAAGTCTTTGGTGTTTAATTAAGTCTGAATTATCTTTGGAGTTTTTCCTAGATATCGGGGCTCTATCGCCTTTTGGAATTTTCTGTTGTGTGTCAGGGTTTGGGCTTAGACTAAATTCACGGGATTCAGGGCCTCCCTCCTCCGTGGAAATTTCTTTGAGTGTCCCTGACACTTTTCTGACCACTGTATTCTCAAAAGAGGATTTCTTCTGTGCAGGACATTTTGTCTGCCTTGATAACTGGCCTTCATGTTTATAGGCGTCTTCATTTGTAGGACCCTGAGCAGTATTCCCTTTGAGGTTTTCCATTGCTAACCCTGAAAACTCTAGTTCTTCGGAAACAGTGTGACTGGTGTTGATGCTTCGGTTCAGTTTATATCTCCCTATATGAAAGATATTTAAAGTATAAATGTCATCTGTATCTACCGTGGAGAGAAAAGAAAATAAACCAGCAGAGAAAAGACAGCTAATTTCAATTTATGCACACTAGCAACTTTATATGAGGAGAAAACAAAAAATGATAGTGGAGGACAACTGAACAAAGCCAGAAGAGATAAGAGGCAGAATTTTTGCAGTGGGCATGGTGAACACAGAGACGACAAGAAATACGGAAATAGTGATTGGGTAACATGCTAAGCCAAGCAAATGGAAACGAGCAGGTGTACCAGCTGATGACAGAGTGTTGGGCATTAAAAGGTAAAATGACCTATTATGGTAGCTTGTTAGCCATGGAAAATGAGAGCAACAAGAAGGATGACAAGAATCAAGACTCTCAAGTGTAGGAAAAAAAGGAAAAAGGAAGATGGCTTGATCAAGCTTGAATGCAACCGTTTTCCTGGGATTGAGACAGAATAAAAATTTCAGAAATGATAACTACCACACTGCCAGCCCCATTTGCCCCTGAACCCTTCTTCCAATTATTATACTTCAGGTATTCTTCTAAGGAAGTGCACAGTCATAGACTACCAGAGATTTAACAGAACTTAGACATCATCTACACCAACCCACTCATCTGACAGAAAACAGACTGAGTCACTTGCCTACATGATCCAACAAACTGCAAAGGCTTGGACTAGAACTCATCTTTTAAACATCAAATTGGTGGTCGTCTTATGACACTACTCACCTAGACACGTATTTCTGGACACTGCCCTCTTCAACTTCCTGAAGATTCAGCAACTACTGTTATTCATCCTCCGACTGGGTCCACTTCACATGCTGGGGTTCCTGCATATTAGAAATGATTTAACATAAGGCTGCTGGTGCTGAAGACACAGAGCTATTCAGAGCTCAATCCCAGTGTTTTTATCTACAGAAAAGGCAGAGTGAACCTGCACAGGATCTATGGCTTGAGGGGCTGGAGACAATGAGTCTCCAAAAGGGACTAAAATTGGATGCCAAAAGATGGGTTACACACACACACACACACACACACACACAGGTTACATACACAAACACATACACATCTTAATTATTTATGACACTTGTTACTCCAGATATCTGAGCCTTGCTTTGGAGCCAGTAAATCTGACGGGGCCAAGGCACTTGAATTTTAATAAGTTCGTGTGACTTGACAAGTTGAATGTCCAGAAAGAACCTTAGAAATACAGTCCAGGGTGCTGGAACAAAGTGCTAGCTTACACTGTCTTCTACCCTCCAACATTCTACTCACAGCATGTGGGTATAAAACAGAAACTCAGCTTCCCATAAGACAAAAGGCCCCTTCTCTCTACAGAGGAACTGAAACTTCCCAAAGATCTCAAGCTTCCCAGGTACTAGACAGCTAGCTTTCCCAGATGGCTCTTGTTTAAAAAGCAAACACCTCACATTCGTATTGCCCAGCACCAAGCAGTGTGTTTATCTCCACAATGACAAGGTTGTTTTCTACTAGTATTATAAGAAGGGAGAGCAACAGGGAAGCAAGGCCCTCCCCTGGAAGACCAACCTAATAGAGTGTCCAGCAGAGCATCCTGGCTCCAGCAGCCTTTGTCAGAAAAAGGAAGATCTGGGAACGTATGCCTTTTCTTCTTGCCCATCCCCAGACTCTAAATTTCCTCATTAAAGCTTGTTTAACCCCTTCTCTTATTAATTCACTTGGAACCCTTGTATATTAAAGGAGGCAATGAACTGTATAACAGTTCCCCAGATATTTCTGCTTACAGCATAATTTGAGATCCATGAGATTAGGGAGTTAATCTAGCTTCATAAAAGTCTTTCCTTTCTCATAGACTCGGACCTCTCAGACGCGGAAGTTAGCCTTGGAGGATATGCACCAAGAAGCCATACATGGAGAACTTCAAGTAACACGATGATGCTGTCTGTGTTCAGCTTTGCCAAGAACATGCCTTTCAACTGAAGACAGGGAAGACAAAAAGCCGTACTACTGGGTTGATGCAGGAGTCAAAATTTCTTGTTGTAGAATATCACATTAAGATCCAATTGCGGCTGGGTGCAGTGGCTCATACCTGTAATCCCAACACGTTGGGAGGCCGAGGCAGGCAGATCACTTGAGGTTAGGAGTTCAAGACCAGCATGGCTAACATGGTAAAACCCCGTCTCTACTAAAAATACAGAAATTAGTTGGGCGTGGTGGTGCACGCCTGTAATCCCAGCTACTTGGGAAGCTGAGGCTGGAGAATCAGTTGAACCCGGGAGACGGAGGTTGCAGTAAGCCGAGATCACACCACGGCACTCCAGCCTGGGTGACAGAGTAAGACTCCATTCACTCTCATGCTTATTAATATTTTAATGATTGTTAAACTGTGCCAATTTGATATGAGATTATCTATAATCAACTAATGGGCATATACTGTGTATTAGGCTGTTCTTGCATTGCTATAAAAAATATCTGAGGCTGGATAATTTATAAAGAAAAGAGGTTTAACTGGCTCATGGTTCTGCAGCGTGTAAAAGCATGGTGTTGGCATCTTCTCAGCTTCTGGTGAGGCTTCAGAGAGCTTCAGGGTTCCACATAAATTAACATAGGTGACTATGGCAGAAGGTGAAAGGGAGCAGGCATATCACATGGTGAAAGCAGGAGCAAGGCAGGGGAGTAGATGCCATACACTTCTACACACCTGATCTCACAAGAACTCACTCATTGCAAGGACAGCACCAAGCCATGAGGGATCTACCTCCATGATCCAATCACCTCCCATCAGGCTTCACCTCCAACACTGGGGATTACAGTTCAACATGAGATTTCATGGGGACATATATTCAAACCATATCATTCTGCTCCTGGCCCCCAGTTCACATTGCAAAATACAGTCATCTCCTCCTCAATAGTCCCCTAAAGTCTTAAGTCACTCTGGCATTAACTCAAAAGTCCCAAGTCCAAAGTCTTAGCTGGAGATGAATTTCTTCCACCTATGAACCTGTAAAATCATATTTACTTCCAAGATACAATGGGGGTGCAGGCATTGGGTAAAGCTTTTGGCTGATTTCTCCCATTGTAAAAGGGAGAAATCCGCCCAAAGAAAGGGGCCACAGACTCCATACAAGCTTGAAATGCAGCAAGGCAGTCGTTAGATCTTAAAGCTCCAAAATAATCTATACGTCCCACATCCAGGGCACAGTGGTGAAAGGGGTGGGTTCCCAATGCCTTGGACAGTTCTACTCCTGCGGCTTTGCAGAATTCAGCCCCACACTGCTCTCCCAGGTTGTTGAGCACCTGTGGCTTTTCCAAGCACAGGGTGTAAGCTCCTGCTGGATCTACCATTCTGGGGTCTGGATGGTGCCCCTTTTCCCACAGCTCCACTAGGCAGTACCCCAGTGGGGACCCTGTGTGGGGCCTCCAACCCCACATTTCCCCTCTGGACTGTCGTAATAGAGGTTCTCTAAAGGGGCTCTTCCCCTACAGCAGGCTTCTGCCTAGACATCCAGGCCTTCTCATACATCCTCTGAAATCTAGGCAGAGGCTGCCAGGCCTCCTTCACTCTTGCACTATGCACATCCACAGGCTGAACACCACATGGAAGCCACCAAGGATTACAGTTTCTACCCTCCAGTGCAGCAGCCTGAGCTATACCTGGGCCCACTGGCACCATGGCTGGAGCTCAAGCAACCAGGATTTGAGAGCAGCCTCCTGGAGTGGTGCAGGGCAGTGGGACCCTGGATCTGGCCCTAAAATCCTTAGTCCTCCTGGGCCTCTGAGCCTGTGATGGGAGGCATTGCCTCTTAGATCTCTGAAATGCCTCTGAGGCCTTTTTCCTGTTTTCTTGACTAGCAGCACTTGGCTTTTTGGTTATGCAAATCTCTCTCTCGCAAGTGGTTGCTCCATGGCCTGTCTCAATTTCAGTCCTGAAAACGCTTTTTCTTTCTCTGCACATTTTCCGAACTTTTATTATCTGCTTCTCCTTTAAATATAACTTCCAACTTTAAGTCATTTCTTTGCTCCTACATCTGAAGACACGCTATAAGAAAGAACCAGGCTACATACTGTTTTGCTGCTTAAAAATTTCTTCTGCCAGATACCCTAAATCAACATTGTGAGGTGCAAACTTCCATAGATCCCTAGGGCAGGGGCACAAGGCAGCCAAGTTCTTTGTTAAGGCCTAACACACAAGACCTTTGCTTTAGTTCCCAATAAGTTCCTCAATGCCATCTGAGACCTTGTCGGACTGGACTTCACTGTCCATATCACTATCAGCATTTTTGTCACAACCATTTAACCAGTCTCTAAGAAATTCCCAGCTTTCCCTCATCTTCCCATCTTCTGAGCCCTCCAAACTCTTCCAACTTCTGCCTGTTGCCCAGTTCCAAAGTTCCTTCCCTATTTTTAAATATCTTGATAGCCAAGCCTGCTCCTCAGCAACACTTTGCTGTATTAGGCCATTTTTGCATGGCTATAAAGAAATACTTGAGGCTGGGTAATTTATAAAGAAAATAGGTTTGATTGGCTCATAGTTCTGCAGGCCGTACGACCATGGTGCTGGCATCTGCTCAGCTTCTGGAGAGGCTTCAGGGAGCTTTTACTCATGGTGGGAGGCAATGCGGGAGCAGGCATATCATATGGCAAAAGTAGGAGGAGAGAGAGGTAGAGAGGTACCATATACTGTTACACAACCAGAGCTCCTGAGAACCTACGCATTATCAAAAGGACAGCACCAAGCCCTGAGGTATCCATCTGTACGATCCAGTCACCTCCCATCAGGTCCCACCTCCAACATTCGGGATAACAATTCAACTTGAGATTTGGTGGAGACATATATTCGAGCCACATCATACTGTACAGGGCAAGAGTCTCAAAGTGTATTTGTTTTTGCATTCAAATGATCTCATTATATATACAACTGTATTATACGTTAGATGTGTTTGTATATGTGACATATATGATAGACACATAGAAACTCCACTAGGGAAAGTTTCTACCTGGAAGAAAAATAAAAAGAACTTGTGAAAGGAATCTAACTTGGAAGTACAGTCTCTAGAAATGGACTTTCTTTGGGCCTGCCTATTCTAAGCATTTTATGAATATTGACTCATTTATTCTTCACAATAACTGTGAGAGGGAAATCATTATTATTCTCACAATACAAATAAATAGTGTAAAGTACAGAGAAGTAATTTGGCCCAAGGTCAAATAATAAATCCTAGATTCAAACTTATTATACTATGTAGTATGTGTTCTTCTCAACAGACAAGGAAAGAATGCCTGAGTCACGCTTTCTGTTTAGGGGCTTGTAAATGGCCAAGAAACTAAACTCCACCAGTGTCAGAAGGATATTAGCATGAGCTTGACTTCAGAGTGCCATAGGGGTGTAAAGAGTGACTACCTCCCAATGGCAGTCCCTGAAAGGCTGCAGTAAATCTCAGCCACACTAACAGGCCTAACTATGTAACCTATGGATTAAAGTCTCTGGCCTTAGCCGGACATGGTGGCTCACGCCTGTAATCCCAGCACACTGGGAGGCCAAGGTGGGCAGATTACCTGAGGTCAGGAATTTGAGACCAGCTCAACATGGTGAAACCCCATCTCTACTAAAAATATAAAAAGTAGTCAGGCATGGTGGCACACACCTGTAGTCCCAGCTGCTCAGGAGGAGGCTGAAGTGGGAGAATCACTTGAACTCGGGAGGTGGAGGTTGCAGTGAGCCAAGATTGCACCACTGCACTCCAGCCTGGGTGACAGCGAGACTACATCTGGAAAAAAAAAAAAGTCTCTGGCCTCCACTGAAGTGCAAGTGGCATCCTCAGCACAATTCAGGGAAACATCAGACAGAGGCCCAGAGCTATATACACTGACTAAGTAATCTGGATTTTGGTCATAGCTCCGTTTGTAGCTATATAGAAACCAGGGAAAAATAAGCAATCTAGTTTCATGTCTCCTTATCTCTCAAATGGAGATGCTGGACTTGACTGGTCCAAAGCTATCTGATTCCCAGTAGTTTAATTTTAGATCCCAAACTTTGAAGCACATAGCCATCTGCCTAGACTAAGGGGAGAGGACTAGAATGAATCTCCTCTTTTTCAAATCCTCAGAGACATGTAAGATCTCAAGGTACATAATAGGCCAAAAAAGGCCTGTGTTCATTAATGATCTAATATGAATTAGAGTGAAGGAGTGTTGAAGATATTAAGGGCAATCAACAGGCAAATAAAGAATAGCCTCTTTGGCAAAATTTGGCAGACTCACCTAAGAAGGGAAGTTCCTTTAAGAGAAATAAATGTGTCTCTGTTTGGCAAGATGAAACACACTTTCAGAAAAGAGGGAAGAATACTTAACTCATGTGGGATATGGATCTTATAGAGATGCAATCAGTTGCCTTTCCCTCTTCCGCCTTTTCTTGGTTTTATTTTTAATAAAAGGCAGAAATGGGAAAAGGTCATACTCTAAGGCATCCAGAACTTCTGTGTAGTGATGTCCAGATCTGGCCTGCTGAATGCAACCCTAAGGATTAAGAAGTAAAATAAATGCCCCAAAGTAATCCCATCTCCTCTCAGATACAAAGAAAATGAGAATTGACATTTATGTCTGGGTTTTAAGTTCATCTTTTATGATGAAAGATAAAGACAGATCTAAGTCAAACCCAGACTTTCTCTAAATTCTTCAGGTGATCCAGCCTCTTTGACATTCTCTTCAAATGGGGTATGAAATCAAAGACACTATGGCACTGGTCCCCTTACTTCTTCCTGAGGCTCAAAATAGAAGGCAGATGACACTGCTTAGAGCTATGCTTCCTTGGTCAAGTCACCTTTCTGAAAAATCTTGTCTCATGTTATAAAACACCATTACTAGCATGTGCTTGTCTCTTCTTACAAAGCTTTTGTGAATACTGCAAGTTAAAATACGGCAAAACATTTACAACAAAGAATATCATATATAACATAAGGGAGACGATGCTATTGCTATGCTTACCTCACATCAATGAATTTGAAAACTGTGATGGTGTATATTTAAGGAAACATGCTGTCCTGAGGATTTATGAGGCTCCCTTCAGCAGCTGCTGCTCTAGAGCATGGAGAGAGGCATTCTTTTCCCTAGCTTTGGAGGATGTATATGAGATGGGAAAGGGAAACCTAGTGAATGTGACAAAAGTTTCATGGATAGCCCCTAAACATATTTCAGAGAGGCCAGGAGGTTAGGGCTTGTCTCCACAATGTTAGGGCCATACCTTTATTCAGATTCCATCCAAGGGATTCCTCCACCACGATGTGGAAAGTTGCCTCCCCTTTTCTCCTTTCTTCCTCATACTTTCATTATTCAGGTTACCATACTGCTCTCTGGATACTGTATCTCCGCAAAATCATTAATCTCTTAAGTGGTCACAACAGGCTGCAGTCCTAGCAAGCCTGGTAGTTAGCTCTTCCTTTACGTGGCTCTAACTTTCCAGCACTAACAGCGTTGGCCACCACTGTTACCCCAATTAGCTAAAATTCTTTTGACAATGTCACTTTCTCCTATAATCAATTCCTGATCCAGAAATAATTCTCCTTTATTTTCTACCCCCTTCAGAAAGAAGAAAGTTTTGAAGGTTCTGGGATAGGGCTTCTCCAGGTGCTTTGTTTTGTGGCTCTAGGCTGATTGCTTCCTGGAGCCTTTGCCAATCCACGAAGCAATCAGCAAAAGTGCCTACGCAGCCTCAGTTTTGACACAGAATAGGGAAAATCTTGTCCTACCAAAGGTGATCTTCAGATAACAGTCTTCACAGAAATTGGCTCAAAGCACAAACGCACCCATAAAGCACAAACTCACACACAAAGATCCACAGTAACTGTCAATACACCTACCAACAAATAATTAACAACTACTTTATTGTAGTACCAACCTTCACCACCATGAGAACCAGAAACTAAGAACTGGTACTCACTAGTCTCTGGAACTTCAAGCAAATACTCCCTTTTTTTTTTTTTTTTTTTTTTTTTGAGACGGAGTCCCACTCTGTCACCCAGGCTGGAGTGCAGTAGCGTAGTCTCGGCTCACTGCAACCTCCGTCACCCAGGTTCAAGCGATTCTCCCGTCTCAGCCCCCTGAGTAGCTGGGACCAGAAGTGCGCGCCACTACGCCTGGCTAATTTTTGTATTTTTAATGGAGACAGGGTTTCATCATGTTGCCCAGTCTTGTCTCAAACTCCTAATCTCAGGTGATCCGCCCACCTGGGCCTCCTAAAGTGCTGGGATTACAGTTGTGAGCCACCGCCCCCGTCCGAGCAAGTACTTTATGTGACTCAATTTCCTGATCTGTAACATGGGGATAATAACTACGTTATTTTATAGGGTTCATGCGAGGATTAAGTGAGTTAATGCAGTTAAAAACTCTTGGAGCAGCGCCTGCACTCAGTCAGCAACTGAGAAACAACCCAGCATGGAAGCCCTCCCTCGCCCAGCTAGCCGGGAAGCAGGGCGCAACCCTGCTCTCGAATTCATCTCCAGGGATACACAGGGGAAACCACTGGCTGCCACTGCCGCACAGGGACCAGGCTGGCCCGCCCGTGAGACGAGCACTGGGGGCCTCTTGAAGACCCCTAGCCACATGGCGTCCCAACCGTGGAGGTGCCTCCTGACCGGACCTGCAGCCAAACCACCCGCGGCCCTTTCGCCCGTTTCCTTCGACGAAACCGTGTTTCCACTTTCCAGAACCTCCAAGACCACCCACCCTGGTCCCAGGGCCCTGCGCGCCCCACTCACCGGCCGCCTCTGGCCGAGTACCCCGACACACCCCGGACGGGTCCCGCACTTGGAGCGGAACCTGAGTGCGCGGCGCTTGGGGAAGTCGGAAGGATTAAAGAGAAACCCACGCGTCGAACCGCTGCTCCGACGCCCCTGGGGTTTCCTAGGATCGCAGGCGCTCTTCCATTCAGACTGCAGCTGATCATGCTCTGCTCCGTGTGCGGGGACGATCATGGTCGTCGCCTGGACCTAAGTCTCCTGACACTGACGACCACTTGCAAAACAGGAAATATATTGGGAGTGGGCAACATAGCGGCAGCGGTCGCAGCTCTGCGCCTGCGCCAGAGAGTCAGAGAGAGCCGGGCTGTGCTGGGATTCACTTTCCTGAAGGTTTTTGCAAAGCCCCTCCCCTGGTATGTGAGAGGCCGAGAGGCTGGTGCTAGAGGCAAGAGGAAGGGGGTCTGCGAGAGCTCCCGAAGACCGCCTTAATACACTGCAAAATATAGCCCAGACCGGTGGTTCATAGAGTTTTAAATAGCGTACACAAATAAATCACCAAGCGAGCTTGTTAAAATACAGCTTCGCAAGGTTTACACTCCGAGATTGACTCACTGGCCTGGAAAATTGCATTTTCTTTCTTTTTTATTTTTTTGAAAATTGCATTTTCAACAGGCATCTCAGTTGATTCTGATGCAGGTGATCTCCAGCCTGTCTGGAGAAACTGGCTCCATTGCACAATCTAGATGCTTAAATACAGTTAAATGCAAGACACTTCTCAAATTTCACCAAAAGGCAAAGATGAATAAAATCAGGATACTATCCTAATCTAGTGGATTTTTTAAAATTCTAGATATTTTTAATATAAGGCAATGAAGTTGCACAATTTGCCCTGGGAGTTTAGAGCAGGGGAAACTTATGGAACGAGGTACATGGGAGTGGTTTGGCTAATGGAAGATTTAATGGAAAACACAGAGGACAACCTTACAAATAGTTGAGGAACTAGAACAGTGAAAAGCATGTGCAAAGCTGTGGATTTGATGTATGACAGCTGTGCACAAGTACCATAGAAACGTCAAGTAAGTATAAGACATGAGCCATGAAGTATAAAGGAGCAGAATCCAAATTATAAAACTGAAAAGAATTAGATAAAATCTAATTTTATCATTTCCTATTTTTAAAACTTAAAAACACTTTCAAACTGTGGTACTACGTTTAACATTAAAGTTACCATTTTAAAGTGGTACAATAAAGTTTTTAGCGGATTCACGACAGCACCATCATTATCTAATTCTAGAACATTTTCGTCATCCCTAAAGATGCCCATTGAACAGTCTCTATTCCCTGCTCCCCACAGTCTCTGGTAACCTTTATTTTACATTATGTTTCTATGAATTTTCCTGTTCTAGATATGCCATATAAGTGAAATAATACAACATTTGTCCATTTATGTCTGGATTATTTTTAATTAGCGTAATGTTTTCAAGGTTCATTCATATTGCAGCATGTATCCTTCATGCCCTTTAATGGCTAAATGATATTCCATTGTGTATGTGTGTGTGTTTATACATAAACAGTATATAAATATACATACATAATATTTTGTTTATCCATTCATCTCTTGTTGAACACTTCGGTTGTTTCTGCCTTTTGGCCATTGCGAATAATGCTGCTATGAACATTGGTATACAAGTGTCTGGGTCACTATTTTCAATTCTTTGGGTATACAGCTAGGGATTGAATTGCTGAATCATATAGTAATTCTGTAGTCAGCTTTTTTGAGGAACCATCAAACTGTCTTCTACAATGGCTGCATCATTTTACATTTTCACCAGCAATGCAGGAGGATTCTAGTTTCTCCACATCTTTGTCAACACTTGTTAATTTCTGTTTTTGTTGTACTTGTTGTTGTAGTATAGCCATCCTAATAGGTATGAAGCTTTATCTCATTGTGGCTTTAATTTGCATTTCCCTAATGGCTAGTGATGTTGAGCATCTTGTTGTGTGCTTATTTGTATGTCTTCTTTGGAGAAATGTCTTTTCAAATCCTTTGCCTATTTTTGAATTGAATTTTGTTGTGTTGAATGAGTTTTTATATATTCCAGATATTAATTCTTCTTCAGATATATGATTGGCAAATATTTTCTCCCATTCTGTGAGTTTTTTCTTTCTTTTGATAGTGTCCTTTGATGCATAAAACTTCTTAATTTTTATGAAGCTCAATTGATATATTTTTATCACATGTGCAATACTTGAGAATTACATTGTCTAATAAAAATTTTTATGTTTTCTTCTATGAGTTTTATAGTTTTACTTCTTAAATTTAGGTCCTCGATCCATTTTGAGTTAATTTTTGTAGATGGTGTAAATACTACAACTTTGTTATTTTGCATTTGATACCCAGTTTTTCCAACACCATTTGTTGAAAATACTGTCCATTTCCCATTGAATGGTCTTGGCAGTTGTTGAAAATCAATCCATCAACCATCTATGTGAGGTTTATTTCTGGGTTCTCTTTTCTATTTTATTGATCTGTATATCTATTCTTGTTCCAGTACCACACTCTAGGTTACTGTAGACTTGTGTAAAGTTTTGAAATTATGAAGTATGTGTCTTTAAACTTTATTCTTTTCTTCAAGATTTTCTTTGGTTATTCAGGGTAATTTGATTTTCCATATGAATTTTAGGATGGGATTTTCTATTTCTGCAAATGAAGGTTGAAATTTTGATAAGGAATACATTGAATCTGTATATCAAATAGTATTATCATATTGTCAATAGTTAGTCTTCCAATCCATGAACATGGGATGTCTTTCCAATTATTTATGTCTTCTTTAATTTCTTTAAGCAATGTATTGCAGTATTCAGTGTACAGGTCTTTCACCTCCTTAAGTTTATTCTGAGGTATTTTTATGCTATTTCTAATATGTATATATTAGAAATATATATATATTCAATGCCATAAATTCCCCCTAAGCACTGCTTTCACAGCATTCCATAAATTTTGATAAGTTGTGTTTTTATTTTCATGTAGTTCAAAGTATCTTTTAATTGCTCTTGGCATTTCTTCTTTGACACGTGTTATTTAGAAGTGTATTGCTTAATCTCCAAGTATTTGGGGGATTTTCCAATGATCTTTCTGTTATTGATTTCTAGTTAAATTTATTGTCATCTGAGAGAAGTCACTTATGATTTCTAATCTTTTAAATTTGTTATGTTTTAGGGCCCAGAACATGGTCTATATTGATTAATGTTCCATGTAAGTTTGAGAAGAATGAGTATTCTGCTGTTGTCGGATGAAGTCTATAGACGGCCATTATATCCAGTTGATTGATGCTGTTGTTGACTTCAGCTCTATCCTTACTGATTTTCTGCTTGCTGGATCTGCCCATTTTTGATAAAGAATTTTTGAGATCTCTGTGATAGTAGATTCATCTCTTCCTTCTTGAAGTTCTGTCAGCTTTTGCCTCATGTATTTTGACAGTCTGTTTTTAGGTGCATACACATTAAGGATTATGTCGTCTTAGAGAATTAACCCTTTTTCATTATATAATTCCCCTTTTTATCCCTGATAGCTCTCCTTGCTTTGAAGGCTACTCTGTCTGAAATTAATATGGCTATTTTTGTTTTCTTTTGATTAGTGTTAGTATAGTATAACTTTATTGATTTACGTTTAATCTATATGTGTCTTTATCTTTAAAGTGAGTTTCTCAGAGACAACTTATATCATTTCTTCACAGTTTCCACCTCTGTCACTGTAAGAGCTTTGTTGAGTTCCTGGAGGACTCAAAAGCATGGGCGAGTGAGGGGGCTTGATAACTGGGTTCTCCTAGAGTTTTTAATCTCTCAGACTTATCCATGCTAAGTCCCCAGCAATTCATTAGTTATAGCTGAGGTTTTCTTGCATTGGCACTGGTTCCTGAAGGGTTTGTGTTCCTGGGATTTTGCTCTAAGAAGCCAAAATACTCTATTTTTGCCTGTCAGTCTCTCCTATTTTAGGGGCAGTGGTTTGCCCTGTGACCATACCTCTCTGATGAAAAACAGTTGTTAATTTTTTAGCTTAAACTTTTTACTTATTAGGATGAAGTGGTGACTTCCAGCTTCATACATGCAAGACCAGAAATTAGAAATCTTTAATTTTCTCATTGTTCATAGCAAATGCATAGAAGTATAACTGTTTTTTTTTGTGTGTTATTTTATATCATGCAATTTTGCTAAGTTCATTTATTATTTGTTACAATATTTTTGTGGTTTCTTTAGAGTTTTCTATATATATAATCATGTCATCTATAAACAAAATTTTACTTCTTTTTTTCAATTAGATAATTTTTGTTTTGTTTTGCTTTGTTTTTGTGACAGTCTCACTCTGCCACTCAGGTTGCAGTGCAGTGGTGTGATCTCTGCTCACTGCAACCTCCACCTCCTGGGTTCATACAATTCTCCTGCCTCACCCTCCTGAGTAGCTGGGATTACAGGAGCCACCACCATGCCTGGCTAATTTTTGTATTTTTAGTAAAGATGCAGTTTCACCATGTTGGTCAGGTGGGTTTTGAACTCCTCACCTTAGGTGATCCACTCACCTCAGCCTCCCAATGTGCTAGTATCACAGACCTGAGCCACAGTGCTCAGCCAGAATATATCTATTAAGTATAATTGTTTTATATTGTTGTTCAAGTCCTCTGTTTTCATATTGATTTTCTGTGTAGTTGTTATCTATTATTGAAAGGGAAGTACTGAATTTCCCAACTATTAAAGTAGAGTTTTCTATTTCTTCATTCAGTTAACTTTTGCTTTATATTTTTTGGCTCTGATGTTAGGTGTGTATATATTTACAACTGTTATATCTTATAGTAGTGAATATTTTGTCAGTATATGAAGTCCCTCTTAATCTCTTGCAAGTTTTTTTTTTTTTACTTAAAGTCTATTTTTTTCTGACAATAATATTGCCACCCAAATTGTCTTTGGGTTACTTTTTACTTTGAACCACTTCTATCCTTATATCTAAAGTGAATCTCTTGTAGATATCATATTGGTAGATCTTGTTTTTTATGTAATCCAATATGCCAATCTATGTTTTTTAGTAGAGTATAACAAGTAGTTGAGTTATATGCAATGGAATTACCGATAAAGAAATACTTACTCTGCAATTTTTCTGTTTTCCATGTGCCTTGTGTTTTTGTTCCTTGATTCCTATGTTGCTGCCTTTTTCTGTTTTTAGCATACCATTTTGCTTCCCTTCTTCTGTCCTTTTCTGTATGGACTGTTAGTTTTTTTTTTTAAGGGAATACCTTGAAAATTATAATTAATGTCTTAAACTTACAATAACCTAGCTCAAATAATGCCCACTTAGTTTTAATAATACACACTTTTCTCATACACATCCCCAGCTTTTCTCCTCAATATTGTTATTGTCAGAGATTACATCTTTTTTTTGAGACAGTATTTCACTCTTGTTGCCAAGGCTGGAGTGCAATGGTACGATCTCAGCTCACCACACCCTCTGCCTCCTGTGTTCAAGCAGTTCTCCTGCCTCAGCTTCTCAAGTAGCTAGGATTACATGCATGTGCTACCACGTCCAGCTAATTTCATATTTTTAGTAGAGATGGGGTTTCTCACTGTTAGTCAGGCTGGCCTGTGGAACATCATGGAAGAATTGAGAAAGGAGCAGAAGAAATATTTGAAGAAACAATAAAATGTTCCAAATCTGATCAAAATTTCCCAAATTTGCAATGAATATACACCTCCGAGAAGCTCAATGAATCATAAGCATGATAAACTCAAAGAGATTCACATTAAGAAATATAGTAGTCAAACTGACAAAAACTAAAGACAGACTTTTGAAAGCAGCATGACAAGAGATTATAATGTACAATTCTTTTTCAATAAAATTAACAACTGATTTCTCATCAGAAACCAGGAAGGTCAAAAGACAGTGCGACGACATACTCAAAATGCTGAAGGGAAAAAGTTGTCAATCAAGAATTCTCTGCCTGGAAAATGTATCTTCCAGCAGCAAAAGGTAAATTAAGATGTTTCCACATAAACAGAAGCTGAGGTAATTCATTACCAGCAGACTTGCTCTATGAGAAATGCTAAAGGGAGTCCTTCATGATGAAATGAAAGGACATTCAAATGAAATTAAATGAAAGTAACTCAAAGCCATAGAAAGTACAAAGTACAATAGGAGAAGTAATCTCAGAGGTATGTATAAAATCCAGTGTTATGCTTTTGTCATGGTTTCAAACTTCTTTTTCCTATGTGATTTAATAGAGAAAGGCCCAAAATAAAAATTATGAATCTATGTTAATGAGCATACAATGTTCAGACATTATTTTTCTGATTCCTTTAGTTCTCTACACATGCTTTCCTTTACCTTTCTGAAAATATTTAAGATAGTTGATTTAATGTCTGACTAACAGTTCCAATATCTGGGCTTTCTTGGGGATGGTTTCTGTCAAGTGTATATATTTTTTTCCTGTGAATGGATCATGTTTTCCTGTTTATGTATATTATAATTTTTTTTTTTAATAGAGACAGGGTCTCACTCTGTTGCCCAGGCTGGAATACAGGAGTGCGATTTCAGTTCACTGCAGCCTCCACCTCCTGGGCTCATGTAATCCTCCTGCTTCAGCCTTCCAAGTAGCTGGGGCTACAGGCAACCGCCACCACGCCCAGCTATTTTGTGTATTTTTAGAAGAGACGAGGTTTCACCATGTTGGCCAGGCTGGTCTCAAACTCTTGACCTCAAGTGATACGCCCACCTTGGCCTCCCAAAGTGCTGGCATTACAGGCGTGAGCCACTGCGACCGGCCGATTTTTCCATTTCTGTATCTGTTTCTTTATGTAAAAGAAACTTTTGAAATTTAACTTAATAAAATAAGGCTTTTTCAATCAGCTATGACGGATGACAAATCTGGCTCTACCGCATATTGAAAATGAATTTTTAATCAGGATAAACTTCTTTCAAAATCATTAGGAACTTTAAAGAAGACATGAAAACAGAAACTATGATGCCATTATGCATTACAGTGACAAACTAATATGTATGTATAAAGTCATTCTTTTCAAAAAATATATTAATGTAATTAAAATATTAATCCATATTTTGAAAATTTTTTGTACTATATTTTGAAAATTTTTACAGGCATAACTGTATGTGAAATTCAGTAAGGAAGATTTCACTGGCCATAATTATTATCCATTCAACTTCAGGGTTATTACCGGAAATAATTTTTCTCCTATAGAGGAAGAAGGTGTTAAAAATTATCTGCTTTGGATGTCAAATATGCTTGCTGAAGGTACGCAGGTTATCTTCCTAAACAACGTAAAAGGAACCTGAGACCATTCGGTGTACTGCAGGCGTTATTCTTGCAGAAGCCGAGGATAAGAGGATAAACCAAGACCACCCCACAGTAGGCGGGAAGACGGGCACCCAGAGCGCTCCCAGCACGACCCTCACTTCCTTCGTACTACAAAATTAAGAGCGCCGCTCACAGCAGCGGAGCCAATCGGTGAACTTAGTCTAGAGCTGTCGTCATAGAGACATCCCTTCCGGCGCCTCCATTGCGTCATCTTTCGTGGCCAGCCTTCGGGCTCCGGCGCGTCAGCCAGCGTTAGCCAGAGGGGGTGGAGTGTGTGATGGCAGTATGACTAATGTCGGCTAAACCACTGGTTGACAGAACACTTTTTAGCTAAGGAAAAGCGAGCTGTCTATGGAGAATGCCCCATTCTTGGTCGGGAGCTTGCAGCCCCGCCGCGCGTGGGAGCTTCTGGAAGGCTCGTGACGCAACCTGGCAATCGGCCAGCCTTACTGTGACATCTCGTGTGCTTCCGTCAGTGCCGGCGTTGGTTTGAGGCGGGTTTGCACATGAAAGGCTTTCTGTAACATTTGTCTGCCCTTTCCATTCTTCTCCTGCTTAGGTTTTTACGGAGGGAGGAATCAGCAGGTTGGCACCAAAAGATAAGCTTCTGGGAGGCGCCCTGTTCAGGCCGTAGATTGGGACAAACTCGGTGTGGCTGTTTCTACCTGGGTGGTTTAAGGGATCCATGCTTATTCTTTAATAACAACGCCATGCACCAGCATTGCGTCCTTAATGGGTTTTATATAAATCACTCGCTCATTCTTGTGACATCCCGAAACTGATAGGATTTGGGGATGAAGATTGCAGCGTCCTTTCTCCAGCTGTGAGTGAAGATCCTATCCATAGAGATTCATTCTCTTAGTTCGACAGTTATGGTTTCTTTGAAACTCCAGGCCCAGGGCCATAGAAATTAAATACTTACCAAGAGTGAAAGCATAAGCAATATTTTTCAAATAGAATAGAAAATACTGGAGTGCAATACTTCGTAAAGTTTTTGTGTATTTGATGTGTGTACTGGTTGTAAAATGTATTTTGTACTGTGTGGTCGAAAGTTGAAAGACAAAGTATTGCTGACGGTAAGCTGCATATCATTCAGTCCAGTAGGAGATCGACCCACAGACCTCCCTTTTTTAGACTTCAGAAGTTGACCTCTGCCTCTAAAGCAAAAAATTGTTTCTTGAAATTATCAAATGAACTAAGTTAGCTGGTGTTGAGGAATGCTCTGAGTAGCCTACCAGAGAAGATTAGCATTTACATGGGGGCAAAATATTCAAAAAGGGAAGTTGCAGTGACTAGTGTTTTTCAAATGTTGGGACGATTGCGAATCATCAAATTAATTCAGCAGCTTGTAAACGGTGTTAAAAGAGGAACAACAAATATGTATATCAGAATAGCTAACATACACAATAAGAGTAACCTGGAGTAGCAAACACGTATAGTGAGAATTATGTTTTGTGAAATTTTGTTCCAGTTAGATACAACACACAAACACGGTAGTTTGTAGTAGATTGCTCCCTTCCTTTTTTTTTTTTTATTTTATTTTTCTTCCTCCCTCCCTCCCTTCTCCTCCTTCCCTTCCTCCTCCTCTTGTTGTAGAATGTCTTATACGCAAGGTTCTTTGAACTCGCTGCACCATAGGCCAAACCCTAGTCGAGACTTGGCCACCCCCCGTGACCCGCACGTACACCTCTGGATGCCCTCCCAAAACCAAGTCTGAAGTAAAAGAAGGGCTAGCTCCTGCAAAGCTCAATTAACTGACCTTGCAACATTGTACCATTATTTCTACCTCAAGGGTTCCTGCCTTAACTGATAACCCAACCTTGTGAGTCTGGACCTTGTGACACCCCCACTTCCCCACAACACCACCCCACCCAGCTTACAAAAACTTTCCTGAACTGTAACTTCTGTAGCTTTCCACTGCCCACCCCAAACCTATAAAATCAACTCCTATCACACCACCCTCCGCTGACTCTTTTCAGACTCAGCGCACTCGCACCTGGGTGAATAAACAGCCTTGTTGCTCACACAAAGCCTGTTTAGGTGGTCTCTTCACTCAGAGCACCCCTAACATTATGAGGATGGAATTATCTTCCCCATTAAGCTTAATTTTTAAAAATTGTATTACTAAAAGAGTCAGCTACACAAATACAGAGCTTTGCACAACTAATCACCTAATACCAATTACTCACTTTCAACAACCAGGAATTTTCTTCTGTTGATCATGTTTTTTTGCTCTTTGGGTTTTTTTGGCACAGATGTTTTGAGAGGTAAGATAAGGCATATAGAGGGAAACTGAGACATCATTGTTAGCAGAAAGGGAGTCCCGATCCAGACCCCAAGAGAGGGTATTTGGTACCTCCTACAAGAAGGAATTTGGGATGAGTCTGTACAGTAAAAAGAAAGTAAGGTTATGAAGAAAGTAAAAGAAGAAAAGAATGGCTACTCCATAGGCAGAGCAGCTGCTCAACTAAGTATACTTGTTATTTTTTGATTATATGCTCAACAAAGGATGGATAATTCGTGAGTTCTCTGGGAAACGGTTAGGCAATTCCTAGAACCAAGGGATTCTTCCTGTTTTAGACTGTATAGATCATTTGGGTAACTTCCTGACGTTGCCATGGCATCTGTAAACTGTTGTGACGCTGGTGGGAATGTCTTTTAGCATGCTAATTAATTAGCATATAATGAGCAGTGAGGATGACTGGAGGTCAGTTTCA